>JAVDBV010059700.1:0-16772 GCA_032619315.1 Piper longum
AATCATCTCATTATATATATATATATATAATGAGATGATTTCTTAAATGATGATCAGGTTTTACGGCCAATTTTGTTGTAAGACCTTTGTACGAACACATAATTTATTGGATTGCCCAATTAATGTGCCCATTAAAGACCCGTCTAGGGGTTAGAACTTCGCATTGAGATATTAATGGAGCCTGGTTGGAATAGAAGTCTATATAAATAGAGAAAAATAGAGAGGGAAATGGGTGGGGGGTCTTACAATCAACTTTGTTGTAAGACTTTTGTACAAACACGTATAGTTAATCAGATTGATCGATTAATGTGCCCATTTAAAGACCCGTCTAGGGGGGAAGACTTCGTATTGAGATTTTTCAAGGAGCCTGGTTGAAATAGTAGTCTATAAATAGAGAAGAATAGAGATAGATGTTGAATTTTCCCTCCCCCATAAATACATGAAATGATAACCCTGCTTTTTATGTTGGGTGATGAGAACAAAAAAAAAGTCAAAAACTTTTTTTTTGACGTGGACAAAAAGGGCAATACAAGGAGAAAGGAAAAAATTTGTAGATTGAAGGAATGCGAAGATTTTGTTGAGATTTGTTTACGATCATCAATGATAGTATTGTCAAGTTCTTAGTCGGTGATATTTTGACATTATTTTCTTTATTTGTGATTACTACCAATTGTATAGAAATTGTAATCAATTGGTATCGAGGGAGTTTGTTCTCCCATGGATATTTTTTATATCAAGTTATGATATAGTGAATTTGATTTAGTCGTTTGCCTATTAGTTTTCCCCCAGATTTGGGATTGTCCACGTAAAATTAGTTTTGTCCATTTTAGTTGATATTTCTTTTTCCCACGTAAAATTGGTGTGTCTATTTTGATTAGAACTTCTCATCCATTATGTGTTGAAATGAGGATTTAAGAGTTAAGTTAATCCCAACAACTGGTATTAGAGCCAAATTGTTTGGTTGCAGCTAATTTTGGGTTGTGGATATTTTCTGCACACTAAGTGTTCGGCAAAATTTCTAAGATCCTTGTTGGTTTGTTTGTGATTTATATTTTATGGGATGGCTGATGCGAAACATATTAAGATGATATATTTTAAGGGGCCGAGTAACTTACATTATTGGAAAAAAATGGAATAAGTTGGATAAAAAAGTTATGATTTATTTGAGACAATGGGTAGATGAAGTTGTGTATCATCATATTTCTAAATTAATATCCTGAAAAGCTATATGGGATAAACTCTAAGAAGTTTACGAGAGGAATACTGCTAACAACAATAACTTAATGTGATGGTAGTTGGGTAGTTGACTCAGGAGCATCATTCCATGTAGAACCAAATATAAATTTCTTTTTATGAACCTTCAAATTTGGACATAGTGAAGAAAAAAAATAGTGATACTTCTAAAATTGTGGGACTTGAAGATGTGTATATATACTAACAAACACGGGTTACAAATTTATTTTTAGCCTCTTTCAAATATGAATTTATTTGATTCAAAAGGAAAAAACTCGCATCAGTATCTCCGTTTTAATTTAAACATGAGTTTGATTTACATTCTATGTTCTGAGAAATATTTCTCATCCAAAAAGAGGAAAAATGAACTCTTTATCATCTAAAGAAATGACAAATGTATAAAACCTATCAATGGGATAATGATTTTTCAAAACTCTCAAAATAAAATATATTCCGAACATATATGTCATGGCTCCTTATATTAATAGAGTTCAAATATTTAAATTTTATTATTTTAGATACTTTTTCAAACTCATTACTGATACTAACTAATAATTTAAATTTTGTATCTATTTTTCATAATGTAATGCTTGAATTAGATATATCATGATCAATTTCTTAGCAAAAAAAAAAAGACGATTCTTCCACAAAAAGAATTGGATAAATGAGATATGGAACAAGTCTTTACAAAATCTTCTTCGGTACAAAGAAATCATTTATCTAAATAATGAGTCGAATTTCAATGCCATAAACATATCAGTGAAATCAGTTTTATCAATAAAATGTTACAGGAGTTGGTTTTATTGCCTTGAAGTGAGTGCACATTTGAAGTTTATTTTATTATCACTTGTATTTAATTGCACTCATTTGAGGAATAATAAAAATTTTATCGTGATTTTGAGCAACACAAAAAATGTCTTGTCTTATTTTGCTTTGTTGAGAGATTGTATGTTATTTCTTTGACAAGGGCACCTTGGTGCACCCCATAGTCTCTAATTAACTTGTATGTTATTTATGTGACAAGGGGAATTTTTGTGCAAACCTAGTTTCTAATTAACATAAGAATTGTCACTCAATAACCCCTGCCAGCACATTGCTACACAAACAACCTTACACTAGATTTTTATTTGAATAATATGATTTGAATCCGGCCCAAATAGGAATGTTTCCTACCTAAATCTCCGGTAACTATATCAATATTCCTTTAAGTTCGGTTGAGGCTTGATAGAGATGATCCATCCATTATCGAATGCACCTAATAGTTAACAATGTTAATATTAAAAATCGACTTAAACCTGACCCAAAACCAAATGTTTCTTAATTGTTGAGATATATCATCGTATGAAATGTTATGTGACATCATAATCAATGAAATATTTAATATATCACAAATACTTCATAAATATATTGCCTTTAAGTGCAAAATATAAATTCTAGATCAGTGCATATATGTTATTTCTCGTAAAATTATAAATTTAATTTATATTTTTAGAAATAAGTTTAAGTTATAAATATAATGTAGATTTATTTTCATCTTATATTTTTAAGCTAAAGCCTATAAATCAAATTTATTAGGTGGGAGGTGTATAATTTAATTTAATTATACTAATCTATAAAAATTGCGTGATCACGCCTAAAAAATAAACGCCAGTATTAGTTTCACCGACTCCCTTTCTCTCTTTTCCCGGTCTATCTTTCCCCGCGCCCATGGGTGGAGCAGCTCATAGCCGAGACCGGCAACCGACGCCGCCGCCGTCTCTTTCGCGCCACCTCCCGTCAATCCCATTCCAAGCCCCTTCCCTTCTCAGCCGGCGGCGAATCTCCCCTGTGCTCTGAGATGGGCGATTCGCTCGAGCGCCTCGGTTCCGCGGGGGCGCCCGGGCTGGATAGCTTCATGAAGGAGGAGCTGGCCATGGACATCGATCACCCCTTCCGCGAGAGCTCCACCACCGACGAGGACTGGCGGAAGGCTCTCCAGAAGGTCGTCCCCGCTGTCGTGTCCTCCGCACCCCGGCTATGCTACCGGAGTCGTCGTCGATAAGCAGTTGGGGATTATTCTTGCCAATCGCCATGTCGTCAAGCAGGTTCGCGGGGATTTCTCTGTGCTACAAGGGAGGGGAATTGAGCGGATTTTGATCGATTTGTTGATTTGTGTGCGTTGCGATGCAGGGCCAGTGGTGGCAGAGGCGATGTTTGTGAACAGGGAGGGGTTTCCCTTGCATCCCGTGTACAGGATCCTGTAAGTTTCTGTCCTTTCTTTCTGCTAACCTTCACAGTGAGGAAGAAGTTGATAACTTTTGCTGTTGAATCTAATTGTTACGTCTGCATTTGCTTATTATTTATTTATTAAATAAGTGCTTAATGCATTTAGTCTTGAATTTTGATAGAGTTGAGCTGAATGTTATTCAGTTGTTTCATGTTTCCTTTTACGTTCATATATGAAGTTATATATAGATTTTGAATATTTAATTATGAGCCATAAGTGCCGGCAGCACAATGACACGCTTACTTTGAACATTGCCTTGATTAGGCACTTTGTTTTGTTTAGAAAGTCTTCCTTTTCTGGCAGAGGAAGAGCTTGATCTACTTAAGAGATGCGTATATACCTGTTATTTTTGGAATTTATGTTCAATTTTCTCGGAACTATTTTCTGGTACGGGGTAAAAATGGTCTAAACTTTATTCTGATTAACTCTAACTCTAAGTGAGGTGGCCCATTCTCTTCCCATTGTGACTTGGTCTCATTTTCTTTTAAGGTTATTATTTTTTTTCTTTTTTGAGATGCTTAGTATGCAGATGTTAGTTGTATAAAATATTTTATCCGTTGATAGTACAATCATTAGCGGATATAATTACCTTGCATGGAGTGGCATAATAGAATCCATGTTCCTGATCCTGGCCTGGGGTAAGGTGGCAGGAAGAGAAGAAGAAGAAGGTAGTACAATCAAGAATTGCCGTGCAATAGACTATTTTGCATGGAGATGGAGGAGTAAGTTTATAGTAGTTTGCTGTTATTTCTAGGGTTTTTCTTGCACTTGGGAAAAGAAACAGACACGGTGTTTTAATTATGTCCCTTTTCTCATGGGACGTGATTAATAAGTTTTAAGTTTTATAAACGTTGATCAATCTTTCATACTTAACGATATATTTTCCCTATTAGCATGATTTTTTTTACTTCTCTTTCTGCTATTTATTCTTTGTGATCCAATTGTGTTTACAGTTCTAGTTATTCATTAGTGGTAAATTAGTGATTGTTCTTTACTCTTTGTCATCTTTTAAGGTCCATGATTTCGGGTTCCTTCGGTTTGACCCAATTGCTATACAATTTCTAAGCTATGATGAGATTCCACTTGCTCATGAGGCTGCATGTGTTGGATTAGATATTCGTGTAGTTGGCAATGATAGTGGATAAAAGGTAACCTTTTTTCATTTATTGATCTATAATTATGGACCAATTTCTGAATTCAGTTTTCATATATGGTAGAATCTAAATTATCACGTAGGAAAATTTTTTCTTATGTATTATTTAATTTATCAGAGTATGTTATTATTCTCCCATACTCTCATCACTCCTGGTGTCCCTTCTATTCTTTGCCTTGTTATCCATGTTTAAAAATTTAAGATAGACCGACATGCCATCTTGATGGCTCAAGCCTGTTTCATGCACAAGAAATTTTGATGGAGGGTTCACAGACGTGTCATTTTGAATGGCATACTTATTGTGAGAATTGTGGCAGGTGGACCTGTTGCAGAAAATTTTTATTGACTGTGAGATAGGCTGAGGGCCAGGAAGGATAAGGGTACATATGAGGAAAAATGGTGTGGAAATAAATTGTCATTTTCGAGAAGATATTAGGGAAAATGACTCGCTATGTTCTATGTCCATCTTAACATTCTCATTTCTGCCATTAGGATGATGGTTACGTTGATTGTTTATTTCCTTTTTTTGAAGGGTTTGGTTAAGGGTTATGTCAGTTTCTTATACTAGTTTGTATCTTTTATTTGAGTGCGAGGGCAGTCTTTGACCCCAACCTTCAGCAATTTCAGTGTTGATTTGATGATATATTTAACATGGATGCAGACAGTTAGAAATAATATGAACAGTTTTTAAGCTCTTACATTGTCATCCATTTTGAGTGATCGTGGTGTAGGCTCTTTATTCCTGAATCTATACCAAACTAAATGCCCCTTTTGCGCATCAGCTTAGAACCAACTTTTGGGTCAACTGAGTATATAGACTTTTTCATGATACTCTTTATTTTTTTTACTAGGCTTGATGATTAGGATGTATATATTAGTCTGATATTACTGATATGAAATTTGGGCAAGCCTTCTAATTTCATCTAAAATTTTAATGGTTTGAAAAGTTGTAGAGATTTGATAGCTCTGAAAATTATTGGGCCTGTGTATACAGTAATAGTCTTACCATCCTTGGGCCCTTGGGTCGCCGCCTGAAGGTTGTTTGCATATGCCTTGCATTTCTAGCATTACTTTTGTGGTTGTTCCAGATTTTCTTTTGCTTATTTATACCTACTTCATTGTATTATAGACCAAAAAGATGCAAACACGTTTTGTCAGTTAATTAGCTACTGTTGATCATGCATGATCACAAATAGCGATTAAGATTTGTTGCACTGTTCGGACACACTTCAGTTGTTTTGATAAACTGCTATTGGTTGCTTGTAGAAATATATTTTCCTGCCAATTGTTTTGTTCTAGAATTGTGATGATCATTTTCATGTAAATGACTTCTGGCGCCTGGACATGAAATTTTTCACTATTTATTTCCCCCCTTTTACTTATTTTATATCCTTATTTTTGTAGGGATGGATATAATGACTTCGATACATTCTATCTGCAGGTATTATGTTGTTATATTTGCTGATAATTGATTTGAGGCTTTCAAACCGTATTTTCATATAGATATATATCTTCTCTCATGATGCATATGCTATATGTTATGTGTATAGAGGGTAGTGAGTATGCTGCCATTCTTCCTAGATTGGGTGGGTAGCATGAATGTTGTACGGTGTAGTCTAGGGTCAAATTTTGGTAACTGAGTCAGAGAGGGAAAAGTTTATAGAAGGGAGTGACACTGTGGCAGTAATTGATTGCTTTAGCACTCAAGCCAATCCATAGTGAAAAGATTTGGCTTACAATTTGTGCAACAGAGAGGCAGAGGAAGTACATGAATAACACGGATAAAGGCTATCTTGAATGATTTGAATTCCATGATTTGATTGTGAAATTTATGGAATTGTGTAATAAGTTTCAAGAAAGAGGAGGAGGAGGATATAATTAATAAAAATATTATAAATTTAGGAAAAGAATTAAAGAAAATGATAGAAGCTATACATACTAATTTAGAAATATATTACTTTGAAGAACCTGAAGATATAGATAAAATGATATTTATACCTGGAATAGGATGGATGAGAACTACACCTATAGAACACCCTAAAGATGATAAACCTACAGAAGACAATCCCTCAACTAGTAAATCATGAATAAAAAAGAAAAAATAATAACAACTCATAAAGAAAATGGATTAGTTAAAGAAATTACTAATCAAGGTAGAATATTTATAAAACTTAATGAAGATTTAAAATTATTACAAAAGCAAGATGGAACTATAGAAACACGTGTAGAATAAATTAGTAGATTAACAAAATAAAATAATTTACAAAATAAAAATAAAGATATAAAATATAAAAAAAAAATTTAAAATTAAAAGATAAAGTTAGAGAATTAAAATTCTTATTAGTGTTTTACATGCCCTTTTACATTTTGAAATTTATGTATCTCATACACATTTAATTATTCGTACTGATAATACACAAGTTAAATACTGGCTTACTAAAGATTTTAAAAATAGTTCAATTATTACTAAAGATATTACATATATTGTTTCACAAATTCTTAATTTTAACTTTGATAGAGAAGTAATAAGTACAAAAGACAATTTTATTGCAGATTATTTAGCTAGAAATACTAACATGTGAATATTGCAGATTTTAGAATTACTTAAAAGAATTACTCAGCAAAATGCGAAGCTGGCCAAAAGACTTACTTTCCTTTGAGGAAAAAATTATTAAGCTTGAAAAAGCAACTTAGTGTCGTGAAAAGGAATGTGGACTTACTGAAAAACTTAATCAGCGATCTGTTCCTAGTGAACAAGCTAGCGGAGCAAAACATGTACTCAGCAAATGGAAACATCTAGCGGACTTAACCAAAAACTTACTACTAACAAAAAGTGAAATTAGAACAATTTAAAATATTTTATTAAACTTAGTAAACCCTACTGATTTAGTTTATAAAAAACCAATGTAATATACACTTGAAGACTTAGAACAATTTAAAATGCATATTAATAAATAACTTGAACAAAAACTAATCATACCTAGTACGTCTAAACACTCTTCACCAGCTTTTATAGTTAGAAAACATAGTGAAATAAAAAGAGTTAAAAGTAGAATGGTAATGATTATAAAGATTTAAATAAGAAACTGAAACAATTAATTACCCTATCCCTAATAAAGAAATACTAATAAATCAAATAAAAGGATATAATTATTTTAGTAAATTTAATTGTAAATCTGGATTTTTTCATTTAAAAATTAAAGAAGAAGATAAACACCTTACTGCATTTTCTAGCCCTAATGGTTTTTATGAATGGAATGTTTTATGCTTTGGACTTAAAAATGCTCCAGGATATTTTCAAAAATTTATGGATAATTATTTAGGGCACATTAATGGAATTATTGTTTACATTGATGATATATTGTTATATACTAAAACATTAGCAGAATATTATAAACTTTTACAGAATTTTATACAAATTATAGAAAACTTAGGAATTAGTTTGAGTAAGAAAAAAGCAGAAATTTTTAAAACTGAAATAGAATTCTTAGGATTGAAAATTAATAATTAAGGAATAGCTATACAACCTCATATTTTAGAAAAAATAGCAAATCAAATGGAAAAAATAAAAACTAAGAAAGAATTACAAAGTTTCTTAGGACTCATAAACCAAGTTAGAAATTATGTACCTCATTTTGCAAAAGAATTAATACAAATACAAAAACATTTAAAAGCAAAAAAGACGACCAAAATGAAGAACTTAAACAGATATAGATAAACAAACAATTCAAAAAATTAAAACTCTTTTTAAAACTTTACCATAACTTAAACTACCTTGTTTAAATCAAAAGATTAAATGGATACTTTATATTGATGCCTCAGAATTTGCTTAAGGTAGTTTACTTAGTTTTATTGATTTTTATACTGATAAACAATGTTTGACATCTTATCATTCTAGATCTTTTAAAATAAATGAAATTAAGTGGGAAATTAATTGAAAAGAGCTTATTAGTGCTTTGTATGCCCTTTTACATTTTGAAATTTATATGTCTCATACGCATTCAATTATTACTAAAGATATTAGATAAATTGTTTCACAAATTCGTAGTTTTATTCCTCAAAACGCCAAATGGGAAACACGGTTGTGTCACTTCGGTTAAAGAATAACATATTCTAATCTTATGTATACGATACAACCAGACTAATTATTTAAGAATTAAAACATTGTTTAAGATTATCTCAAATTTACAGCATTATCTCCTTAATAATTCAGAGATAAAAGTAAATTAGCTAAACATTACTTGGGATGTCTGGGAAGTATTTTCCATATGTCTCTTAATAAGCTGCTAAGTATTTTAAATTTGCTAAGTGGAAAGAAAACAAAGGCAAGGAAAGGATTTGCAAAGAGAGTTGGAGAATATCTCTTTGAAAACCAGATATCGAAACATCAGGTCGAAGAACTCTATTAATAATAGAAATTTGTACAAGGGTTACATCAAATAAATCTAAAAAGATAATGTACAAGATAAGAAATCTAATCCATAAGGATTTCCTTTTTATTTCGTCCATACAAATTAAAGTAAAGATAAGATTCTTCATTAAGTCATCTCCATAAGTCTTCAAGATTGAGTGGTTGTCATCTTCAAGTCAATTCAAGCCCCTTCTTTTCTTTTTCAAAGTCGGTGCGATAAGTCTTCAATAATTTCGTAGGTGGCGATTCTGCTTCAATCTTTAAGTCATATCACATCATCTTCAAGAAGAATTCTTTATAAGTGGTGAGTCAATTCTTCCTTTAAGTCTTTTTCACATCAATTCTTTTGACTATTCGCCTTCAAGCATCATCATTCATCTACTTCTACTTTACTAATTATTGCATCATCTTCAATCTTCTGGGTAAATGTAACTGTAATTGTTATTCCGTAAGTTGTAATTCGGGTACTTTATTTCTAACTTCACAATAATGACAATGATGATAGTTGAATTCTTCTTTAAAATGTATGCATAAAGTCTTTTTTTTACTGTCACTGGTAATTTTGACCAAGTCCTTAAAGCATTCGTTGTAGGGGCATCATCAAATCTAGCAAGTGTAGTAAACCATCTCTTTAGTTGTTCCATATTCATTGGTGTTTTGCTGTTCGAGTAAACAATCAGAAAGTTCTTTGAGTAATTTATTGACTTGAATCCATCCGAACACGAATTATGTAACTCTTGGTAAATAATTTTTATCATAACTGCTCTCTTGTCTTATATAAAGATAGATAATTCTTCTCTCATCAGCTTTCTAGTAATTCCAATTTTCACGCATGATATAGCTGGGTAAACTTCTGTCAAAGTAACTTTTGCTGGGTCTTGGTAAGTTCTCACAAAAATAAGTTTTGCTTTTATAATTCCAAAATATTTCTTAACTTCAATAAATATTTCCAGGATAAGTTGTAAAGGGTTTCCCGTCTTTGTATAACCTACAACGAATGCTTTAAGGGCTGATGGATCAAAATTATCAGAGATAGTAAAAAAGACTTTATGCATACATTTTAGAGAAGAATTCAACCATCACCATTATCGTTATTGCGAAGTTAGAAATGAAGTACCAAAATTACAACTTACGGAATTACAATTACAGTTACATTTACCCCAAAAGATTGAAGATCATGCAGTAATTAGTAAAAAAGAATAAGTAGATGACAATTTTAAGAAATTTAAAATTAATGATGATGATGCTTGAAGATGAATAGCCAGAAGAATTGATGTGAAAGAGACTTAAAAGGAAGAATTGACTTAGCACTTACGAAGAATTATTCTCAAAGATGATGCAATATGACTTAAAGATTGAAGTAGACTCGCCACCTATGAAATTATTAAAGACTTATCGCATTGACTTTGAAAAATAAAAGAAGATGGTTGAATTGCCTTGAAGATAACAACCACTCAACCTTTAAGACTTATGGATTAGATTTCTTATCTTGTACATTATCTTTTTAGATTTATTTAATGTAACCTTTATACAGATTTCTATTATAA
Source organism: Piper longum (assembly GCA_032619315.1). Classification (NCBI taxonomy): domain Eukaryota; kingdom Viridiplantae; phylum Streptophyta; class Magnoliopsida; order Piperales; family Piperaceae; genus Piper; species Piper longum. The sequence continues at coordinate 10,611 of JAVDBV010059700.1, forward strand.
ATAGAATTTTTCGACCTGATGTTTCGGCATCCGGTTTTCGAAGATAAATACCCCAAATCTCTTTGCAAATCATTTTCTTGCCTTTGTTTTCTTTCCACTTAGCAATTTTAAAATACATAGCAACTTATTAAGAGACTTATGGAAGATCCTTCCCAGACATCCTAGGTAATGTTTAGATAATTTACTTTTATCTCTGAGTTATTAAGGAGATAATGCTGTAAATTTGAGATAATCGTAAACAATGTTTTCATTCTTAAATAATTGGTTTGATTATATCGTATATATAAGATTAGAATATGTTATGCTTGAGCCGAAGTGACAGAGCCGTGTTTCCTGCTTGGCGTTTGAGGCATGTGGCCGTATTGCTGTTGGGATTTTGGCATGAGTCTTACTGGTTTGGCTTAGCATACCTGATTTTATTTATCCACTGCATTCACACCCCCCATTTATTTTGGTACCAGTGCTTTGTTTAATTTTATCGCATATTTATAACATGATCTTTTTAATATCTTTGAGATATGTTAAATTGCTTGATATACCTGTTGTCTTATATTTTAATATTTATTAATTGATCTTTGAATAGGTATTGTGTTACTAATGGAATATTTAGTTTTAAATATGAATTTACTGATTGTGTTATTTATTTAGAAATGAAACCTAATATGATGCTTACTTTTATAAGACTTAAACTTGATAAAGTAATTTTAAACCAAATACTTAAAATTATTGCAGCAAGTTATAAAGATAATTATTTACTTCATAATATTAATTACCCTGGATTTAATGCTAAAATTGTAGGATATTATAGAAATGAAGATTTAAATGACATAGATCAATTTGATATAAAGTATTGGTATTCTTCGGAAGAAGATATTTATTTTAAAGAAATTAACTATGAGTAGATATAAGAATATAGAACAACGTTCTTATCTTATTAAAGCTGAAAACTTAGAACCAGAAAGTTATCGTAAATTCCCAGTAGATTTTGGAGAAGCTATCCCATTTATATTAGTAGGAAGTGGAGGATTTCAAGAACATAAACAACTTAATTGGTTAAACTTATACATAACAGATAGACTTAGACAAGATTATACAAATCTTGTAAAAGCAATAAAAAATAAAGAAGAAAATGAAATTAATGAAGAAATAAATAAATATCCAAATGAAATAGCCCAAACCACAATATATAACTAATACATCAGAAATATTTAAAAAATATGAGAGAACAATTAGTGGATAATTTAGTAACTTAGGATCTCAAGCTCAATTAGCCCAAAAGAAAAAACCACAATATAGATTAGAATTACAGAACTTACAAATATATGACTCATGCTATTATGAACCTTATCAGTGTGAATTTAGTAGATTATATTATTTATCTAAATTTACAAAAACAGAAAATAAAAAAAACCTTAGATATGTTTGTACAAAAATTACCTTATCCAGCAAATCAATTAATTTTAGAAGCTTATGAAAAGGAAATACAAAATAAAGTTATTTTAAAAGATACTTTAGGAGTTAGAATAGATTTTATAAAAGAATGGTTAATTACAACTTGTATGCCAACATCTCAACTTAGAAGCCTTATAAATTATAAACTTAATTTATGTTGTGATCAATATAATCCTAAAACTGTTGGATGTTCAAGATCTAATTATAAATCTTGAAAACAATATAGAAAAATAAGAAAATCATATAAATCTTATAGACCTTACCAATTTAGAAAAAGAAAATTTAACACTAAAAGACTAACATTTATGAAGAAAAAGAGAGATAAAAAATATTTTAAGAAAAACCCTAAAAATGTAAATGTTAAAATTGTGGTAAATTATGGCATATTAGTACTTAATCCAAAGAACCAAAAATTAGATAGATCAAAGAAATAATTTGTAATGAAGAAGAATATATAGATTTGATATAGTATTAGACAAATTAAGACATAAATATTGTAGATATTAATAAAGAAATATTAGAAGAATTAGAAACCGATTTTAGTGATTATGAATAACATACCAAGTATTTCAGAAATTAGTTTACAACGAATTTATCAATAATTAGAACAAGATAATCAAAAGCTTATATTTGACCCTAAATTATTTGAAAAAATTAAAAAGTAAGATTTTGAAATTATTCCTAGTTTAGTAGATTTTGAAATTAATCCTAGTTTAGTATTTAATGACCCAGGTATAAAAGATAAATTAAAAATATAGAAACAAGAATATTATGTGTAAGTCCTGATGCTATAAATTGCAAAACTATTCGTTAAACTACTGTCATACAAATTTTATGAAATCGAATCTCAACCCCTGAAGAGAATTAAGACACATAATGTACATGGTTTCATCACATATGCATACTGATTCATAGTAGCACAGAGAGACTTAAACTTAACGATCTTAAATAATCACCCTTAGCCGCAATAGAGGCAAAACCTCCCTTGCGACTATGTGTGGTGATTTTAAAAATGGTGGTGATTACTCTCAACTGCAGAAGAGGCGCACCTCTTGTAAAACCCCATTTTCAGGTTAGGGTTTTACCCGATTTGAGTTTTGCCCTATTTGGGTCAATATCGAATTGGTACGAGCGAGATCGAGCCAAACTAGTTTCAGATTATGAGTATGGGCCCAGATGGCCGTATGAACATGTTATAGTAGCTGATTATGCGAAACATGCAGATAATAAGATTACGAGTTATCAGTGTATATTGAGGTATACAGATTTGTTTGTATATATTAGACAGGATTTTAGGCCGTTGCGGCGTTTAGTATCCGTTTGGGATTTTATGGGTACATCGCTTGCATGCATCATAGGAATTTTAGATCACTCGATTTAAGCCCCTATGGGCCCAGTTTGATTGAGTTCAGTGTTCGAGACCCATTTAGTCTTCTTACCTCGATTCCCTCTTATAGAGTCAATTACAGGACTCGAGTTAGTTTCGAGTTCTGACGGTCTCGATCCGAACTTTCTGTCTATATCTATAATGTATATACCCATAGGTCGGCCCCACTAGTCTACGAGCTGTCGAGCGTCCAGATCGTGCCACATGGCATGATCGGAGCCGTTCACTCAACCCTAGCTTCCCATATAGATCTTTTGGTTTTCTCCCGTTTTCATTGTTTTACACCCTTTAGCGCCGTCGCCACTTCGGTTTGCCGTCGGCGAGTCTCCGCCTCGCCCCTGGCCACCGTACCTACACCCCCACGACCGCCTCGCAGCCGGCTTTCCAGTCGTACCTGTCATGACCACCAGCGCCGCCGCAGTCGCCGTCGGTGAGGGAGTTTTTGGAGTCAGTTTTCGCCACCGCCGCCACCCATTCGAGCCATTTTCTGGCGCCGGTGAGCCACCATCGGCTGATCCGACTACCCCGACAGCTTCCCCTCACCTAGATCTATATTTTGAGACCGACATCGACCTCCGCCGTAGCCGTGATCGCCGCCGGCAACGTCTCCACACACGGCGGCGATGCCGCCCCTTTCCGACAGTTTTTCGGCCGACCAGCTGCCGGACTCCGCCGGTTGACACCACCAGCAGCTCGGCCGTCCTCCCCTCTTTTGATCGTGACTGACGGTGGCCTCCGCCGCGCCACCATTGGCATTTTCCGGTGACGGGCAACGGCCGCCCCGTCTGGCCCGTTTACCCGGTTCGAGGTCTGCCTGTTCGCGATCGCGTCCGCCAGTCGCGACCATGTCCGCCAATCCGTGTCCGAGTCAGCCCATCCACAGGTCCGCCGAGCCAACCCGACCCAATTTCCAGCCCGGGTTGGTTCAGGTCATTCGGTTTGGTCTGGTTTAGCTTGGTTCGGTCCAGTTCAACTTATTTTGGACCGTTTTCGTCCATTTTTGCACTGTTTTCGGTAATTCGAGAACCAGTACATTAGTTTAGATTCATATTCACATTGTTTAATATGATTGCAAGTTATGATGAATTTTCTTTAATTATTATTTTATTTAATTATTTATTTATTTATTACTATTTCTTTATTTTATTGATATGTTTATCATATAAGATGAATGTTTACATGAGTACTTGTTATTATTAATATTATATTTACTTATGAATATCAGTCTTATTATGGTTACTAAATTTTATTTATTTATTTATTTATTAATTAATTAACTTATTTATTTATTTATTCGTTATGTATATGTTATTATTTATTTGTATTTAATTATGTATTCTTGTGTTGTATGACTAATATTATTAGTATTTTTTATTAATGAATATTAACTATTTATTTTTTATTTTTTTAAAAGTATTATTGAATTATTTATTGATTATTTGATTATTTATGTGCTACTAACACGACTATACATAATATTTACTCGTGTTTGCCTGTGTATGTATATAGTATAACTATATTATTATTTTCATTAGTATATTATTTATGTTCATGATTATTTGTTTATTATTTATCTAATTATCCATGAGTGCAGTTTCTTGTATATTTATTATTTATTATTTAATATTACTATGTCTCGATTTACGTGCCAAGTGTTTAATTATAAGTTTGTTAGCATTGTTTCCTTTATTAAGATGTATTGATGATATGAGAACACACCACGAGCATGCATCATGTAGAGACATTAGTATTTTACTTAGCGTACTTAGAAGTGGGTTCCGATGTAGACTTTGGAGTCTGAGCTCGCCGTAGATGTGCAGATACGCTTTGGAGCTTGGACCACAGGTCCGTAGGACTCTCTCCCTCTATGCATGACTCCTTGCGTGTATGGTTTAATCATATTTTGAACGTAGGATGACATCGAAAGCGTTTTATTGGATCCCTCCGATATCGGGTCATTTAGCCGTGCTTTATACGCAAGTTTAATAAAACTACAAGGATGAGATCCCTTATTGGTTTTCGAACTTTAGCTCTACAAATTTATTATACAAGCCTTATCCCTAAGCCTATTATATAAGTACGCGATGTTTTACAGATTTCACGAATAAGAGAATGAGTGGTACAGAGATATGTATAGACCATGCTAATACTCCTTCAAACCATGAGGTTATGCGGGTGGATGATGGTACTACATAATGCAGCGCATTTCTGGAATATGTGGCACTAACTTAATTGTTCCTTTTGCCATTCGAGTACCGTGGCGGGTGATATGGAAGGCGTGAGGGCGTAAGCGCTGTATGTATGTATGATTATGATTATGAGCCGTGCATGCGAGCCGGCATTTGTTTAAGTATGTTTGCTTACTGCCCGGTGTGAGTCATTCTTGAAGTTTCATATGTTTTCGTGGGTAATGGTATACCATTTGCCAGTGTATTAGTTATTTTTCGGACCAGTAACATTCGTTACTGACGGTTTTCTTATAATATATGTAGGTCTTGTAAATCCTGTATCACTTCGGCGGAAGGACAGATAAATGCTACACACACATGGGCTCAACCTAAGATTTTTTTTCTTGCATTTATTTATATTTGTGATATTTTGATGTTTATTTGACAATGCCTTCCATTCTCATGACACCAAAAAGGTTGTTTCGATCTAGTTGATCGATCTAGTCGTACCGACCGACAGCTTTAAACATGACTCGACTCGATCGTAGCATTTCTGACCTGATTCTTAAGTTAACCGAAATCGGGGTGTTACAAATTAGGTCCTTTCTAGGATTTTTTATTAATAATCCCCATTACAATTCTCACTTGACAATTATAAATAATTATTAATTTATAACCAATAATTAATTACTATTATTGGTATATTCCCTAAATGATTTGTATTATCATAATTTAAGTATATCACTAATACAATTATTTATAACTTATTTCTTTTAATAAAGGTTCGATTTTTAACCCCTCGATTTAATTTAACCGTTTGTAATAAGCCGATTAATTATTAACCGTTTATTATTACCGTAATTTTATTAATATCGTAATTTTGTATAATAAATTATTAAATTATTATTTTAGCTAATTAACTTGTATCTCATTAACTTAATTATTTTTAAAGGTTTATTTCGAGTTGATATTATTTTTTAACTCGAACCGGTGTCTAGTCAACCCATATTTCCAAAACTGCCATTCTTCTTTTCCAACCTCCTTCTTCCCAAAAACAGCTATGTGTTGGGGTGTTTTTCGACGGCCTGTACATCATCGGCAAGGTGCTGCCAGTCAAGCCACCCATGCTGGTCGACTCCTTGCCACACCAACTCC
>JAVDBV010059705.1:0-28123 GCA_032619315.1 Piper longum
AAGGGCATCTACTGAGGAGCCACTGGGCTGCAGACCCGGTAGCGTCCCGAACTGACTAATCTGCTGCTGTTGTTGCCTATCGCGGCATTTCACTTCATTTTCTGGTCTCAAATCCTAAGCCCTCTCCTTACCTCCATATTTCTCCTGGCCTTGAGCACGAAGGCCGAACACTCTCACGTAGTCACCATCAGTACCCTTTGAACCACAAGTTATGATATGCGTTGTACTAAATAATACCCGTAAACCTCCACGTTCTCCGGGTGTGAGGAACTCAAACGCGGAGTTGTCAGGATCCCTCGGGAATGGAATAGTCCGCTGACACTAATCCAGAGACTGTCACCGCATCCTCTGCATGGTACGTGCAGTCGATTTCTCCGTCTCTGATCTCACTGAAAACTCGATAAAATATATATAGGCATGGGAAGAGATTTATAAAATAGGCTCGAAGGCAACTTGCTGTGGATCTTATTTTCGAAATCTTTCTCGAGGGATCTCATCCTCGAGGGTTATTAATCCGGAAAACAATTCGGCTAAATGACCCGAATTAAGTGGGATCCGATAAAACGCCACTTAATTCGTCCTGCAAGTCATAATCAAATATACAATGGAAAGAGCATAAAACAGAAGCGAATCCTAACGGACCTGGTAGAAGCTCCAAGCATGTCATCGCGCCTAGGCGGCGAACTCCTACTCCGTACCTACACATCAGAGCTAAATACTAATGCCCGATAACTAAATAATGCATCACACTAGCTAATTATCACACACGATGAAATCATCATCAATTAACAATCAAATAATCATAATTGTAAAACAATTCTAACTATCCTATTTATACCAATTTTATTATGTGCTTCTAATTTACATCGTGGTCACGTATCATTCTCAGCTAAATTTACTTCATTAGATCACTTAATCTTCATTCACAATTCCTCAACTCTGTCACTTATCATCTCTTTCGTAATTAGAGTTTAATCACATCAACATCAATTAATTAATCACATCATGTTGTACTAATAATCATCAATTATAATCAATCAAATTAGGAAAAGAGGTAATTATAACTCACGTCGTCCACAATCGACGACAGTTAGGGCTTTGTCGTACGTGCATCTCGAACCTCGAATTCGACGCTCCACGGTGTCCGAAGCTCGATCGGGTTCGACCGGATGAACTCGGCGGAAGATCTGGTGAATTCGAGGGAAATCCACCAATTCCGGTTTTCCGACGAGTTCTGGTGGTTTTCCGACGGGTTCAGCAGTTTTCCGACGATTTTTTGGCGAGTCGTCGGCGATGTCTATTGGCCGGATAGGGGCCATATAGGGTGGTACCATTGGAACCGTCTCGACGAGCCCAACACGTTTACGGTGTCGGCATGGCCGACGGAGGCGGCGGCTCGCCGAAAAATGGCAAAAACAGTACGCGGTGATAGGTGGCTCGATTCGGCCGGGCTGGGCGGCGATCGGCTTTGATTCCGGTCGGGGATGGTCGCTAGGTGGTCAAGGAGGCCGAGGCGGCCACTGGACATTGGCGGCGATGGTCACCGGCATCAGAATCGACCCGCGAATGTGTCGCGGCCGCGGCGCTAGGCGCGGCGATCCCTGGCGTCGTGGGGCGGAGCAGCGTCGGTCAGCGGCCAGGTGGCACCGATGGCGGCGGCGGTGGTGAGGGGGAAGAAAGCTAGGATTTTGGAAAAAGGAAGCGTCGGGGGAGTGAAAGAAACAATAGGGTGGCATACTTGTAAATAATACTTGACTCGACTCCGTCTCGAGTCAAAATAATTATTTACTCACAATAAATTCTAAAACAAATCCAAAAAAATCAGAAGAAAATTTCATAAAATAAAACAAACACATAAAATCAAAATGACATGCTATATAACTGTCAACCCATCCAAACTACCCATAACGTGTCCTAACGCGGTAAACGGGCTAAAACTATTTCTACGATCAAGCTGCATAAAAAAATAAAAATTGTACTACATACTTCCATATATTCTGATAACTCATTCTTTTCTGTTGTATTCATGACGTTATCATTATACATTTGGGTACACATGACCCCTCATAGCTCATACACGTGACTGACATCAGCTCAGTACACGTGTTTTGAACATACTCGACTAAAAAATAATGGTCGAACCGACCGGTTCTGAATATAAAACCTTAACTCGAATCGTGGGTTTTACAGGCTAAGTATTTCTAGAGATAAATATGCCACATAGGATGTGATTTGGGACGAAAAATTGTACCCTAGAAACAACCCTATGATGGTTGGTATCTGAGCGTGGTTAGTTGAGAACAAGCAGTGTTTTCAGGGGAAGACTTTACTAACTTACTAATATACTAACCCGAATATGGACATGAGATCTACTGATGCTCTCAGGGAGAGAATAACACGAATGGAAGTGTTGGTAGGAGGGCCTATCAATAGTGGAGATGGACATACCGTCTTTGATCGATTGCAAACTCTAACTAAGGGGATGTTGGAGCTTAATTCTCGGGTTGGTGCACAACCAAAGTCCAGTAGTGTAAAAGGAGTAGTGGATGGTATGATGGACGATCTTGGGGGTGGATTTGAGTTTTTAGTTGTGGATATTGCATTGTTAAAGCAAGTATTTGTATCATAGCCTTAATAGGGGAATTGTCAACCGTGGAGTAGATGAAATCCCACGAAAGCTCAAGGTGCTAGAGCTGAAAAATTCAAGAGAAATAGGTAAGCCAAGTCTTAGAAAATTTCATCTAGGATATGCAAAAGCATTTTACTGTTGCAAAGATACCTAAACATAGACAAGTTTCTATGACCAATATGTTTATGATGGGGATGCCAAGTTATGATACTGAACATGCGCTGAAGAAGATGCTAATGCTAGCCACCCTAGAATAAAGACTTGGGAGACTCTAAAGAAGGAGCTTGGGGAACATTTTTTGCCAAACAACACTACATGGATGGTAAGGGATCGACTGAAAAAGTTGAGACAAAGTAGAATAGTCAAGGAATACTTCAAGGAGTTCAATTCTTGCATGGTAGACATCAATAACATGTCTGAAGATGATAAGTTATACAACTTTATCTCTAGTTTGTAGATGTGGGCACAGATGGAACTAAAAAGGAAGAAAGTGCAAGACTTACTTATAGCTTTGGTAGCAACCGATGCCTTAATAGATTTGAAAAGTTCTACGGGTGGAAAAGATGAGAATCTAAGTAAGATGTAAAACCTAGTTTCGGATTAGGATTTTACCTGCTTATAGTTTTGCTTAGTTCAGGCTAGTCTTGAGTTGGTCCAAGCAAGCTCGAAGTCAGGCTAGTTTTTAGATCATGAGTATGGAGCCCAAATGGTTGTATGAGCATGTTATTGTGGATGAGTATACCTAACATGTAGATAATAGCTTGAGATGGGCTACAATAGAACATGAGTTATCATTATATACATGTGGTATATAAATAATTTCTATGGGTTAGCCAGGGTGGTTGTAAGCCTATATTTAGGCCATTGCAGCGTTTAATATCTATTTGGGATTTTTAGGGTATCTCTTTTGCATGCATTATAGGGATTTTGGATCACCGGATTGTGCCCCCATGAGTCCAGCTTAATTGAGTTATAGGTTTTCACTCGATTGAGTTGAGGTGGAAAAAGTAATTGGGAGTGTTGCACATCGAATAAAACTTCTTGACAGGTATAAGCTTCACCCAATTTTTCATGTTAGTTTTTTCAAACCTTTTCATGAGAATTTGATCAATCTGAAGAGAGCTCGTCCAAAGAGAGCTCCCCTTATTGTCCGTCAACAGTATGAGAATTAAGTAGGGAGGACTTTGGAGCATAGGCAGATTGGCCAAGGAGCTACAAATAGGAGGACAGAGTAACTGGACAAGAAGTATTGGAAAAGACTTAACCCTCTGATGAGGATATTGGCTTCCATTGGTACGGGAGGACTATTACGGGTCTAGTCCATGGCATACCAGGTACTAGGATTTGGAGGTTATTCCTAGTTATCCCAAGTTCATGACAGGTAATTAGCACTATCTGAATGGTGAAAACAATTTACTGGTGATAATTAACTATGGTGCTTGGAGGTTGTCGGGATACTGAGAATTGCTATTGTGTTCCAAGGATAGGAATCGAGCATGATTACTAGTATCTAATATCGAGCATAACAGGAGTTGGTGATCAGTAACCTAAAACTACTCATTGAGTCATAAGGAGAGTGCACCGAGCATTGATGGAGGTGTTCGAAGTACATATGCTCTGTCAGCAACAAATTACCTCAAGATGTCTATATTGGGCTCCAAGGAGCAAGCATGATCGAGCTTGACTGGTACTATTACTAGGGCTCACTACTAGGTGTGATCGAGCAGTGTCGAAAGTCCGAGTGATGGTGATCGAACATCGTTTACGAGCATAGAAAACGACAACACGTTGTCAAGTATCGATGGAGCGAGGTCGAGTAGAACTGAGCGTACCGATAACTAAATACCAAGCATACTGAGAATTAGTGAACGAATATTAACGGGAGGCCTACATGATAGAGCTAAGCATGAATAAGCAGCAAATACCGGCATACTAAGATTTGGTTGAGGTTTCTTAGCAGCATTAGGAAACCTAGCGGTACTAAGAATTCTAGCAGTAGTAAGATTTACAGGTATTCTTGGGCGAGTTGTGTGTTGGTAACTTAGGGATTTTTTTGGATGATGTGGACACATACAAAACTTCAAGGGAGAAATTTAGATGGACACGTGGACATGGAGGACACAGACTTGGAGGTGAACTATGATGTGACCGAGTTGGATGTGGTGGAGCCGAGGCTAAGACCAAACCCTAGAAGTGAGATCGGGTATTAGAGTTTGTGGTTTTGGTGCACTTAGGGGAGCTTTGCCGAGCCAAGGGACTCAACCATAGGATCAAGACGCACCAAGTGAGAGTTTGATTAGAGTTGGAGTTTTGCATGATGTGATGAGAAGAGTTGGAGTGGAACATGACTTTCTCATTAACCAACTTGGTGTTAAAGTGCAACTAGAACTCTAAGATAGATAAGTATAAATGACTATTTCTATAGAGTTGAACATGAACTCTCTTAGAGGAGAGACAACTTCTTTGAAGGGGATTTTTAGAGAAGAGATAAAGGGGAGACGACTTTGATCAAAAGAAGGAGATGAGTTGAAATTTCCATGGTAGATTCTTCATGTTGAGGGGTTGAAACTTCATATGGGTGATTATCTACTTGGACCAAGGTACACCTTTATATTATGACTTTTTTGCTATTCTTATTGAGTTGAATTGCATGTAAATAAATTCATTTCAGGGAGGACGACTTGGAGTTGTATTGGTGAGGACTATTGTGAGTAAAGATTGCTCATTATCTTCATATCTTTTCTTATGGAAGAAAGGCTTAATTGTGGGGTTTGTATGTCCACAGCGTGATAAGTAGTCAAGGGAGTTTGATTGTTTGTAATCCTTTGTTTCATTGAGTGAAATTAAGGTTAGGAAGGTATAGTAAATTGATAATATCAACATTCTTCGTTGATTGGTATCGATTATAAAACCTCAAAGTGGATTCTAAGGGTTTTGTATAATCGAATAGGGGTATTTGGTTGGGACGTTGTGATATATTTACTTGGTGAATTTGCATGCATATTGTGACGTGTTGATATTGTTGAGATTGTAATTGGTTTATGTTAAGATCAGTAGTCGTAAACCTCATATTGTGTGCTAGCAATCGGATGCAATATAAGGTTTTCAGGTTTGCTTGTTGGTTTAAGGTTACTTTTGTAATTATCATAATATTGTAATTTGTTGTGTTATTTGTGGAAGATTGAGTGTTTCTAGAGAGAAATACGCTACATAGATCATGATTTGAGACAAAAAATTATACCCTAAAATTAGCCAATGACAGCCATGGCAAGGGAACACACACTTAACTCTTTGTTTAGTTAGCACTACTCCCAAGTCCCAACCATGACAAGAGAGTGAGGGGTTGCAACCCTAAACTACTTAAGTACTGAATCCACTACCTCTCAAACGTCCTAAGGTGTCCTAAGGATGTGCATAATTTAGTAAAAATTAAAAATTGGTTTGAAGTAAACCAAAATTAGCAATTTGGTTCGATTCCAAAAGAGTTTGGTTTGATTTTTTGTAGGGTCATAAAAAAGCGAAAACCAAACTCAACTAAACCTGAATTAGCAATTCGATTTAGTTTTGAAATAGGTCAATTCAATTTCAGTATAACCATTTAAGAAACAGATATATATATATATTGATGTTTTGGTTCCGAACTGATCAAATCGAATTAACCAAAATAACCAACTTAACAATTTTTTTAAATATAATATTCCAAAATCTATAATTTATGTTAATTATCATGAAATTAAAATATTTATATGAATAAAATTTATTTATTTAATAAGATATATACATTTAAAATTTACTTGTCGAATGGTTAGGTTAATTAAAATAATAATATAATTTTAACTAAATAATCAAGCAATTTTTTTTATAACTTATAATATAAATCAGGTATTCGTTACTAAACATAACTAATCAAAATATTTCAGTTCAGTTTTAAGAATAATTCAATTTGGGTTTTTATTCCACTTAATTTGGTTCATTCTCTTTGGACCAACCAATCGAATGCTCACCCTTAGTGCTAACCATCAAGCCCAAGAGGACCTCCCTTTCTTCATAAAGCTAAAAATCTTCATTGTTTTTTTTATTGTTCTATTTTTTATGTCTCGTAATGGTTCTTAAAGACAGATTATTAAGAAAGAAAATTTACAATTCAAAGAAAAGCAAAAAGAGATTGTTGTTAAAGATCAGATCATAAGAATTTTCTTTTTTTATTATCTTTAGTTTTGGTTGTATATCATTCTAAACCTTTAAAAAGTCTATATTTAGTTTTTACTATTATTTTATAGCATAAATTAGTTTATCTAAAGTAGATGAATCTAAAACTAGAGATTTAATACTTTAAATTAGTTAGAATTTAAATTTTTACTTTTCCACGAGATTTGTATTCTATCGTGCTTAATAGTTTTATTTATTTGATTAATTGTTGAAGTATAATGAAGTTTTGAAGAGAGAAACTAAGTTAATTAATTAATTGAATGACATTAATTATGCTATATTTCTATAAGATCTATGTAGACTATAATCTTAAACTAAACATGATTAATTTGAATAGAAGCCGTTCAATGTTTCCATGGTTTCTTTAAATCTTTATCTAAATAAGAGGGTTTAACATTAGCAAATTCATAAAATTTAATACATTTTAAATTGAAGTCAATAGAGAATAGACAAGAAATATAGATATTTAAAATTAATAATTTCTAAGTTAGTTAACTAAAATTAAAAGGGACAATTAAATATAGGAAATTTACCATCTCATAGAAAGTAGTAATTGAATTTATTCTTTATAAATAATTTATCAATGATTGGTTTAAATGAAATCAAATCTCTATAGCATATCGAAAAATTATAGCTTTAGATGAAATTATATTTTTTATTTTACTTTTTAGCTTAGAATATAGGTAGGTTAAAAATCTTGATAAAATCATTTTCTTACTTATGAGTCTGATTGGTTGACATGAAAATAATATAAATAAAAAATAATTTCAAATAAAATGAAAATTAAATTAAATAAAAATAATATGAAAATTTTAAAAATTTCCTTTTCATGTTTGGATAATATAAAAATAACTTTCTTACAAGTGTCATCCAAAATTTTTCAAATTTTTTTTATAAGAAAAATTACTTCGTAAAATTGTTCAATAATTTACTTTTATTAAAAATAAAATTTTCTTTGACTAAATTAATTGATAATCAAAAAGAAAAAATTCTCTAAATTTTATATTTTTTTTATGACTTCAAGACAAACTAATAACCCTTAAGGTCCATTTGACTGGCATAAAATTAATGTAAATGAAACAAAAATATTAAAATAATCAACCTCAGAAAAGTAGATAAATTTGATATTTTATATATATATATATATATATATATATATATATATATATATAAGGTAATATCAGCTAAATTATTTTGTAATTAAATTCAATATTATCACATTTAAGTAAGATTATAAAATATCAGTACTTTTGAATAGGTCACTCACATGTAGTCTCATGGGCAGTTAATTTTCTTATTTTTTCTTATCTAAAGAAATAATAAAAAGAGGAAAAATTTTTGTCTATAGGAGAGCATATGAGTGACAAACTTGATCATAATCATGATTAATTTTAATAACAATGAGTATGCACTAAGTTTTCTTGAAAATATAGTACACAGTACTTTAAGTAAGTTTGACCATTTAAATCTATTCCATGCTAACCAAACGAAGCCTTAAATAATTTAGTTTGAAAATTCTAATTGATTGAATAGCCTATTCAACGATAATCAACTTATTATTATATTAGTTGATCACAACTGGTACACTTACCAATTACAATAAATTCGTTTCTATGTCCCAAACTAAATTCAATCGCCTACATGAATAGCATCAAATTCAATTCTTCTTTTATTTTGTAATTCAAAAATTCTTTAAAGAATGTTTAAAAGTGAAAATGATCTCCTTGGAATAACCATTTCCCACTAATTTCCATGTCTAAATAACTAAATGAAAAAGAACAGTCAGATACAATTTTTTCAAACACATAATGAAAATCAACAAAAAAAACACAATAATCAGATCAATAATGACACAACTCTAATTCAAATGCTACACTATTTTTCTTAAAACATACTGGAGTAAATCTTCATCACTGTAATTATATAGCCAACAAATATCCAACAAATAATCAAACCAGTGCAGCCAACCATCCACATATCACTCCGTTAACCCTTGCCGACTAGGGTTCATTTTCTTTCCACTTGAGGACACCTTTCCAATCCAATTGTCCCAATGCCAGAAAAAAAAAATCTATATAGCTTTCAGTTAAATATCCTAGTCTCCATTTAACACTCTAGTTTACTAAAGGTAAAAAAAAGACGCAAAACTCAAGCCTCTCCTGTTATAATGAACTGCTTGACAAAGATCTACCCAACAAACGACTAGGTTATAACTACATCAGCTAACAACAAGAAAGTCACCAGCCAAGTGCCCTTTTACCATTACCGCAATTCAAATTCATCCCGTCTTGTAAAATGTTGCTTGACATGCTTCATGTCTCAGTCTAACGGTAAACTATGACTGGATAATCTATCATAAAAAATATGTCATACTTAGCATATTTACATTCTAAAACTGCATACGCTTTCTTATTTCAGTTAATATCAACAGAACTAAAAAATTACTCATTCATATCATAACCTTGTGGCAAGATTTTCACCTTAGCTCTCCCTTCTCAAGCATGTTCAAGGGCCGAACCATTTCTGTGTCTGTTGAAGTCCATCATCCGTATATGTAGTAGATAAATGTCATTGAACAGAGGGATTTTGCGCTTTTATCATGTCTTTTTTTACCACATCATAATTGATTGTAGCTAGTTGAGATATGTTCTGATCACAGTAAAACAAGACAGTAATATTTGGAGCCAAAGATAAATAGAGTAGAGGAGAAAAGAGGAAAAATAGTCATATGAAGTGTGTACCTTAAATGAGAAGTTGCTAAAAGAATAATTGACTTCAAGGTTTGGGGTCCCAAGGTCGGCGAGACTACCACATTTATCACCCTATTTTCACAAGCATTGACGCAGAATTAGAAGAATGCACACACTCCCATTATATTAAAACTAGCTTTATGGCACTAACATAGAAATAGAGAACAAATAGGTCCACCAATGCTTGTTCATCACACATCGATGTTTGCGCACAACTAAGTCATTATCATTTTTTCAATTAACAAACTGCTTTGCATTTTCTATTAATCACAGCATACATCAACAAGTAGAAGAATCAATATGATTACATATCTCTAAACGTATGCATTTTTTCAATCCATATATATATATATATATATATATATATATATATATATATACATATTGATTTCTTAAATATGTACCACCATTGACAGGTCTACTTTACAAAAAGAAGAAGAGATAAGAGAGACAATAGCTTTACTACCAAGTCCAGTTTACAATAGCTAATCAATCTAAAATTTAAGGATTCTCTGATGGCCAATATTACTAGCATAGAACTCTCACAGCCAAGATAAAACAGAATTGCTTAGGAATTCTTCTCCAATGTAACTATTATGTAACTTAACTTTGGAAACAAAATAAAACTACTAATGATTAGTAGTTGCTAATTTAAAAGAACCCTTCTACACTCTGATTCAAGAACTAATTAATTACCTCTTCCTCATAACTGTCAGGACTGCTGCTTTCACTTGGAGAACATGAATCTGACATATCATCATAACCATTGGCAGCATCATGCACACAACCATCTGTCGATTTCCACACATAACGACTTGTGAAGTAACTTGTGTCAAAAGCATCTTCAGATGATGGAATGAAAGCAGCCTAGGAGAAAAAATTAGCATTGTTAGCACATACAAAACCAGAATCTTAAATGGAACCTTAAATTGATCACCTTCTGCCTTGCAAGAGTCTCCCAGTTAATATTTTTGAAAAAAGGATGACGTTTAACCTACCACAATGAAAATGCTACAAGTTGGTGTCCCACATAGAAAACATTAAATTTAACAAAAATAAGTTCCAACAGGTACCTCTTTAGCTCCAGTTGCACCTAGTCTCTGAAATGGATTTTCAATCAAGAATCTAAAAGCAGTGATGTAACTTGTAATGAGTGTAGATACAATCAAGAACATGTGCTTTTGGCCAAGAAAAAAAAACAAAAAAACAAAAAAAAGGTATCATATACTCACAAAAGCAGATGAACACCACTAAAAATTATCTTTGTCCAATTATCCAATTTCTCCAGTTTTAGGGCAAAATTTAATCAGAATATACTATGCTTTTAGCGTGATAAGAAATTTCAACAAACTTGTGATGTTTTAAGATTGAAACCATCAAGATTTTCTGAGTACTAGAATAGACCTTTTGCGACCAAAATAGTCCATCCTCATTAACCTGTCCATCCTGAGCACAAAGTCTTGGAAACTTGCCCCATTCATCAATGTCAGCATTGTTAATGTATTCTTAAGAGCATTGCAATCGCTTTAATAAATATGAGGATTTTTCTTAGTTTTACAATTTTAATGACGAATTTAATTGTAATTTTTAACTCTACCAATGCTTGTACATTACTGAACCCAATCCTGGGCTAAGTAGGAGGGTAAGTGATTGAAAAGGGCACTTGCCCATCAAAAACACTGTCATTTTTAATCATATGGGTCCTAATTTAGGATCCATCTCCTTGATACTTTTTCGGTATCAATTGGAAGAAGAAGAAGAAGAAAATTTGTTAATAGTTTTCCCACATTTCCAAATTAGGATTGAAAAGTAAAGTTGGCATGTGAATCTTTCCACCACTATAATTTTTTTGTTATTCAATAAAAAATGTCTTATGCTTCCAAGTCTCCCAGTCTCCAATGGATTCCATCTAGCTCTTTCTTATTCCCCTCTTGTGGACTTCACTTCAATTTTGTCCCCTCTTTTTTGTCAACAATTCCTAGCTCTTTCATTCCCAAATGATCCCTCCATTCCCTAATGTTCCCCATATATTAACATGTTACATATGTTGACTATTATGATAAAAAAAACATCAATATACTCACACATAAGTAGCACAAGTGTGAATGCAAAATTTATAAATTAAATTTGAAACTGAAAAAATAAAATTAACTGGAAAAATAAGTATCTGAAGAGATACTTGGATCGCAAAAGTATTTGGCACAAGTAGATTAATATCGAAGTATTATCTACAATTCTATAATATGGTGTGATAGGTTAGCTAATTTGCATGTTGAATTTTCCAATCAAATTAATAAATTATAGCAGGCACAGTTAAGTAAAATATAAAGTTGTTCAACGTTTCACTTCATAATATAAGTCTGAATTACATTGACACTACATACTGACTGTAATAAGTTACTCAAGATTACATAAAATATATTGCATCAAAATGAATCATCATGTTTTAGTTGTTTAGAATGCTTAAATATTGTGATCTATAGTTTTTGCCATTTTAATTTATCAGAGATACATCCAATATCTTTTCTAATCTCTTCTCTCCAACTGTCTTGAGATGGAACTGGGATCTTAAAACACATTGATTTCGTTGAATTTAATATTTCATAACACAAAATATGAAAGTGGTGTGCTTGTTGGAACATACTTGCAAATCAAATCATTGGCTTCATAGCTCATTTCTTCTGGAACTAGTGGCCAAGTGATATTCCTATTCATTATGTTATCAAATATTTTCTGCAACAAGAAATACATATGTAAAGACCTGGAAGTAATATATAAAAGAAACAAATACATTATAACTTTTATAGTATTCTTAATGATTAGTCATCCCGACAACATTCATTCTGCCACAATGATTATTGTTCTTTATTTCACAGGTTAACATTTTATATTTCAATGTGAAGATCATATATTTTCAAGTACTGTTTGGTATTGAGCATAAAGCATAAACAACTATCACCATGGTAAAGCAAACACTATGACCAAGTAACGATATGCTTCGAGAAGTAATAACTTGAGCAAAAGACAAGACTAGATCAGAGAGTACAAGGGGAACAAAATTGAACCTAACTACAGTCCCATTTACCGTAAAACTTGCACTTGATGTATGAACTTCTAAGTTAGTTTTATCTTTGAGAAAATATGTTTCAACATAGAAGAACGCCATTCACTATGAAAACAAAAAAGTAGCAATAGAAGGATGATTAAAGCCCACACTAACAAAGAATCGTGCGATTTAACAAGTATCTCATCATGATCCAATGTATACAAAAACATGTTTCTGATGTATTAACATTTAAGTTAGTTATATATTTGGGCAAAATGTTTCAAACATAGATTGGCTTTCACAATGTAATCAAAACAGCAAGGATAATTAAGCACAAACTAGCCAACTTCATACAAAACAATTGCACAATTTAACAAGCATTTCATCATCATCAAATGCTTTAGTTTGCTTGGGCATTGAGCATTCACCAACATATACGACTAGGGCATAAATCACCAGTAATAAATAATTTCTTTTTCATTAAAGTAAAACAAAATTAGTATATACTTCCTTACATGTAGTTCTATCAAAAAATCAATGAGTAAATCAGGGAAGTGAGTTACTCAAAGGAATTCCCCAATTCTAATGTACTTGGCAACTGTTGGTTTTTCTTGCAGCTAAACAAGATATATAGCTGTACAGATGCTTGAGAAGTACCTGTGGATGATTAGCATTAAATGGAGGGATGCCAACAAGCAATTCATATAAAATAATGCCCACAGACCACCAATCAGCAGTTGTTCCTGCAAAGGACATAATATTGAAAAAAGGAACAAACACAGAATAGCTCAACCATACAAATATTTGATGACTAATAAACAATGAAAGAAACTTTATTATGGTTATCAAGATAACGAACCGTGCCCCATTCCAAGAAGTATTTCTGGCGCTAAATAATCTGGAGTTCCAACAGCATTTTGCTTTTGACATCCTTCCTGTTTTTGACCTTTTTTTGTATCTGTATATTTAGGCTCATCCACAACAAGAAGAGAGTCACGATGATCAGAGAAACCGGATAAATCATCTGTGCTATTGATGAGTCCAACCTTTGAAAGTCCAAAATCTGTCAACTGTATTAAAAAAATTTGAGATTCATGTGAAAACTTTCTAATAAAAAAATATACAGCAATCCTTGATATAAACAAACATTAGAAAAATAGCTTTCATCATACATTCAATTATCAAATTTAAACGTTGATTACATCCTATAGTTTGTAGTAAGCATAGACCTTGATATGTCCATCATGTGCTATTAGCAAGTTATCTGGCTTTAGATCTCGGTGTATTACATTCATAGAGTGCAAGTATTCCAAAGCCAGCACCTGAGATATGAAAGTAAAATCGACCATGTATAAAAAATAATCCAAATCGAGCCTATATTCCCAAAGGGTTGATATAAATGGTGCTCTTACAACTTCTGCAATATATACTCGGGCCATTTCTTCATCCAAACAGCCAAGATTTCTCAACAACGAATAAAGGTCTCCTCCATTTAGATATTCCATAACCAAATAGAGATTTTCTCTACAAGTGAAGGAATAGTAAAATCTGACCTGTAAGTTTAGCAATTGAAAATTAGAGGACATCATGTAATAATTTATTTATTTATTTTGCAAGTTGAAAAACAACAACTTCTCACCACAAATGGATTACGTGCTGAAATTAGAATATTCCTCTCAGCTAAAATGCTTTCGACAGCATTTTTACGAATCATATCAGCCTTTTTTAGAACCTGCAGAAGTCACTACTTACCATTAGCTTTTAAAATTTCTTTACTTTGTTTCTTTACATTTTAAACCTACATTGTAGAAATTTGACTCTTTCATGAAAGTAAAAAAATAAGGTAAAGCAGAACAAACCAAGAACAAGATTTTACCTTTATAGCAAAAAGATCTCCAGTTATCCTTTTACGTGCAAGAAAGACCCTTCCATATGCCCCACGACTTATTGGTTTTATAATTTCAAAATCCTCTATGGATGTTCTATCTTTGTGAGTTGAACTAGTAGGACTATTCCGAAGATTATGATTCATCTCTTCCTCAATAACTCCTGCATCTTCATCACCAAAATTACTTGAAGAATCTATTTTTGAATCATCAAACTGACCACATAGCTCAACATATTTTTCCCTGCATAATGCATCATGCACACCAGGAAAAAATATTAAAGGTCATATAAAACAATGCTCCTTATGCCATACAACAACAAAAGAAGGAAAGAGCAACAATATTTGTTTACGCATGTCAATATAGTAAAGAAGACAATTATTAGAAAGTTCTTAAAATTTATTTACATGGTTTGGATGCCTGCAATGAAACTGGTATGCGGGATGGGGTGAAACAACTTGCATTTATGCAATTTTATTAAAGAGGTCAGTGGAAGACAAGGACATAATGAAGGCAAATATATATGAAGATTTATACAAAATATGATTTGTACTTAAGTAAGAGTGAATTAACAGAGAAGTCAAGATTTTTATGCAAACTAACATCACTAAAAAGACAATCTGTTTAGAGGACCAGTTTTAAAGTTTACTTGTCATGTAGCCTATCATTAAGGTAAGACCATTCTACCAGAAACACCATTTGTTATGCATCAACTGTTTATTATAATTGCGAACAAGTTACTTGCCTCAACACTTTAACTGCATCATAGAAGAAGTTTTAGCATGAAGCCTGGTAGAGTAAGGACGTTTGATCATTGGTCTATAAATAAGGGACTTTGCTTCATCGGCAAGGAATTTAGTTGATATTGCATTATAAAACATTGCTCTAGACATTTGTTTGAGTATTTTTCCCATATCAATATAGCTTAAGAATTCATTGACTTAGAAGACTCACTGAGTCAACTTAGCTCATATTCACTCTATCACAACTTATTATGATTTGTGTCTTGATGAGTCAACTAGCAAAACTCTACAATCTCAATCGGACTCTCCGATTCACCTCTATGAACATCGCCAGACTAACCGAATATACTCATTTTGTTGTGTTACCAATCAACAAATGAAAAAGCAAAAACATAATAAAAGGTTTAAGAAAAGAGTCAAACTAAAGTGAAGTATATCTATGTAGCAAGAAAAATATGTGTGCCAGTTTAATGCTTGCTTACAACTTACAAAAAAATATTAAAACATAAGAGATCAGTTACACTCCTTTGCTCATAATCTTGTCATCTCATTGATAATCCCATTATATCTTTACTCATATTTTATCTAGCTATTTCAGTGATATACCCATATATTTAAATGGCAAAATGAAAAGTTTTTGTAGTGAAGTTTTTTTTTTTCAGTGTTTCCAAGTGCACAAGTTTTTCATCAAGTTTATAATATTAATAATGCATTACTACTACTACTTCCTTCTCCAACACATACCAAAAAGGTGTTGGGGATATAGACCCTAAACTAGGATCCATGTATTATAAATGGAAGAGTTTTTTGTGCCTCAATGTCATGCAAATCCTCCTCGTTTGCTCGGCTTGGGACCGGCAATGCATAAGCCTTGGTGGAATTTAATACTGCATTACTACCCCTACACAAAAACACTTATTCATGCAAGTAGCAAAAAAATAATACTAGCTTAGTCTTTATAACAAACACTAATATTGAAATTTGGGCCCAAGTTATGACATCACACCTTAAAGGTGGGGAAAACACCAATTTCACTCTATAAATGTGCAGAAATTGAAAATCCAACTCACTGCATCAATTTCTCTACTCTTCTCCCAAAGGTGTCAATAATAAGTGCTTCCACTGATGTACATTGACAAATATCTTGCAGGGTACCAAGACACGATATTAGATACTCCAATGAGGTGGGGCTAGAACTATCTGCATTAGCAATTGCACGAGTAACTTCAAGCAACTTTTGTATCTGCCAGAAAAAATATGCATGGCAGCATTTAAAAATCAATATGACACACATTTACACAAAACTCTTCACGACAAGTCGAGGTAGAGGTAAAAATGTGTAAGAAGTCAAGGTATAATCCTCTTTTTTTAAATCTTCAAATTTCTTCACAAACATGCTTTGGAATTTGAAAAATGAACGTGAAAATATTGATATATATACCTGATGAAAATTCTCATGCTCGTATACTATGCTCCCTCTAGAAAATAAGAGCTCAATATGGCCAGTACGAGGGCTAGAAGTTGGAGAATGAGGAGAAATACACTCAATTAATGATGCAGCTTTATTTGCATCCTGTGCAAGCACATTTGAATTACCATCTGCCTTACATTTCGCTGACTGCATGTCCATGATGTCATCATTAAGTAAAAGCTTCTCCGTATCTGAAATTGAATGAGAGTTCACATATAAATTTGGGGCAGAATGATTAACTTGATATTGGGTTTCAATACGATTACCCTTGGTTATGCTTGCATTAATTTTCCTACTTGCATCAAAAGAACCTTCATTAGTTCCACAGTTCCAAGAAGGAGAACATTCCAAGATTTTTTCAAGAGTTTCAGCAACTCGATCAAGTCTTTCATTGATGGTTAAGCTCTTTAAGTCGCATCTATCAGCAATAGTGCATATTTGAGAGTGATCTTCCACAAAAACGGTTGGAATTGGGAATTCACATATTCGACATATTATCGAATTGTCATCAGCTGCAATATGCTTTTCACCCCAGACATTCCAACATATATTCTCTCTAGTCAACGAAGAAGTTGTTGAGCTACCTTGACTTCCTAAAACAGATTCTGAAGAATTCATGGGATCTGTAGTTTCATCAGAATCTACTTTCACCTTATCAATCACCTTTGATGAATCCTTTTTCCAATTGAAGATTGTATCATCAGATTCATCTGCCTTTCTCTGACTTCTTTCAGCAGCAGAGGGAAGTTTCTTCCACGAAGATATCCTATCCCTACTTGCAGATGAATCAACACTTTTAGCAGAATTCTCACCAGATGGTGGCATCTGATCTTCATAATCATGGTTCAAGTGGAAACCAAATTCTGAATCATGTTTAGGATAAATTCCAAGGTCGCTAAATTGATGAAGCCCTAGATTATGCTCCTCTTCAGCTAGGTGCTCCTCTTTGTGGAACTGTATGAGCCTAGTACAACGGGTAAGGATAAACAAAAGGCGGATGTGGAGTTGCTTCAAGATTCCCATTGGGAGCTCTTGGCGGCGATCGTCTAATTTCTGAACTATGCCTTCGCATTGTAACCAAAAATCAGAAGCAGACATCTTTGCACACTTTTGAGCCATCATTAATAAATCTTCGATGGTCTCAACCAACTCTGAATGAGTCTCTGAACATTTGTCAAGAACTCCAATTAGATAACCCGCAAAGTTTTCCAAGTCCGAATTTACATCTTCCTTAAGAAGATAAAAATTTTCTCTAATAGTTGTCATAATTTCCTGCAAAGAATTGGAAAGATGGGCAACATATCATAGACTGAAGCAAGAAACAATTGCAATTGGATTGAGAGAATAAATTGAATACCTCTGGATGACTTGACCAGCGAAGCTTGCGAACTGGATAAGGCCGCACCCCTTTAGAGTTTAATTCATGAGAGAAGCTTTTTATGTCAGCAGGTGATCTTTTCTTATGACCACTTGTAACCCTCATGATAGCCATAAACCGTGGAGAATCAATTTCTTTTGCAGGATCAAGAATCAGATGATGACCCTAACAATCAAAGATAGAGATACACACATTACACAGAACAAAACACAAAGCAAAAAACAATGCTCAATAGTAAATTTATGCAGGAACTAACTTCATCCTCAGGATAAGATGGAAATGGACAGCGAAATGATTTTGACTGAGGCCAGTGATTCCTCCTCCCTATAAGATTTTAAGATGATATGACAAAAGATAAAGCCACAGCAACCACATATAGTAGAAATAGACAAACAAAAATTCTAGAATTTTAAACAAAGCAATCACAAGCCAAATTTTCCAAGTACACTCAAGAACACCCTCCTCCTCATACTTCTTCTGCCCTATCCACAAATGGGATCAAGGACATGAATTCTATCCCGTCATTCCACACATTGATAAATCATATCAATGCTCAATTTATGTGCATTCAATAACAATTAATGACCAACACAATTTCTAGAATTTTGTAAAAATTCATAAGCAGGTAATTGAAAGGCAAATATTCCAGTTAACTTAATGTCAAATTTTTTCTTCTTCTTCCAACTTATCCCGAAATGGGGTTGAGGACATGAATTTCATCCCACCATTCCACACAATGTTAAATCATATCGAAGCTTAATTTTTGCATATATCTCAACCACAATTATCCACTTTTTTTTGAAAAAAAAAATTCATGTAATCTACTCCGAGAACTCAAACTGATTAAAAGGAGAAGATTTAGCTGATCAAATTACAACAAAATAATAAAAATAATAAGTCAAATAATTATAGTCTATCTTCTCATCCAATTAGAATCGATCAACATCCAAGATATTAGATTATTATATAATCTATCTAATTATTCAACAAGAGTTTATATATAAAATTAAATTTTGTCTGTAATAAAAGCACGACATCTTGCCTAGTGATTTATAAACCATCAACCACAAGCCAAATTTTCAAGTGCACTGAATTACAATCCTCTTCATCATTCACCTTATATCAAAATGGGGTTGTAAACATGACTTCCATGCACATTAATGCTCAATTTGAGTTCACTAAATACAATCACACACATGGATTTTTTTTAGATAATAATAATAAAAAAGGAAAAAGAAAACAAGTACCATTTTCAAACGCGTTAAGGCGAGCATCGCCGTGATCATCGACAACCCTATCCTTCCCCTTCCCCTTCTCGCGATCAGCTTCCGCCACCGGCGCAACCGGACCCGGGCTCGAGGACCGGAGCGGCGAAGGGGCGGATCGGGTACGGATGTGGTTGAGCCCCAGTGACGAAGCGGCAATGGGGGAGTGGATCGAGTGGGCAAGATGATGATGACGACGATCACGGTGGCCGCCTCCATCGTCCTTCTCCTCGTCGGCGCCGCGCCTCCCGTTCTCCGGCCGCTTCGTCAAGGACCCCCGCCGGGCCGGGATGGGGGGGATCTTGCGGAGCTTGGGCTTGGCGGCGCGCTGCGGGGAGGACGACGGCGACGGGGCGGACGCTACATTGTTGGGGTCAGGGGTTGTGGGAGGGGAGGGCATGCTATATATTAATTGACCTCAACCAAACTCTTCTTCTTGCTCTCTTCTTGTTGCATTATGGTGTTTGGTGGGGAAGTGGGATGGCGGAGAAGAGGGAGAGGGAGAGGGAGAGGGCGTTGGATCTGCCATCACCGCGCGTCTCCAACCATCTGAGCTCCGCAAAAAGCGCTCAATCGCTCCCTAAGAGCGCGCGCAGTGGTACTGGTACAAGGTTTTTTATTTTTTTAACTCCGAAAATTTTTTGGATACTCCGAGATGGAGACGCGTCTAGGATGCCCCATCAAGATGGTGACACCTGTCAGCGTCATTTGAGTGCTTTTCCGAATCGGTAAGTGGCCAGGTGTCGTCATTTAACGAGGGCATCGAAGTGGAGTCTCCAATTTTTTTTGTTTTTTTTACTCAGCGTATGTCTCCTCTCTTTTATTCCTCGGGTCCATCCTAGAAACCCACGTGGATTCAATTCGAACCGGTTCATGCTCAATTTATACTCTTTAAATTTTATAAATTAAAGTTAATCAGGTTTGAATTATTAATTTTTTATTATAAAATATATTTTTATTATTTTTTAAAATTAAAATTAATAAGATTTAAGCTATTGACCCTTTACAATATATATTTTTATTATATTTTTTAAATATATTTTATATTTTAATCGACTAATTATTTATATTTTTAAAATTTATCTCGTATTTTGATTAATTGGTTCTCCTAATTTTAATCTCAAGCCAATATAAAATTCTCTTTCTATTAATAAAAAAATATTAATAAGTTTTGGAAAATATAGTAGCTCAAGTTCTACAAGTTCATAATAAAGTGCTTATAATAAAACGTGGTCTTGCTCGCGAAGGTAATGAAATTATTGGTGAAGTTACTAAATAGAGCATGTAACTAATAACGTTTGTGATTTACAAAAAACAAATCAAAGTCAAAGTAATAGATACCTTGTGATCTAGCAGGTCACGTTTGTTCCTTTACAGTTTGAATTAAACACGGTCCAATTTTTTAGTAAAATAATTGAGCTGAATTAAATAGAATAAAAAAAAAGCAATGAGGATCCCATGTATTTACATCTATTTTGCATAATATTATCCTTATATGTCCACGTTGTGTAAGAATTAATATATAAATTATTGGAGTAGATCATACCCATAAAAGCATAAGACTAGAAAATCGTCAATAATAAAGCATAGAAACTATGAAATTAAGAATAAAGTACACCAAAAAATTAATGTGATTCCTCCAAACTCAAGAGTAAACGACCATAAGGAGAAAATATCTAATAAAGAAGAATATAAATTATTTTGCAAAATTAAACTTCCCGCCTCTCTCAATCCTGAAAGAAAATCTTTTATTATCATCACGAAGCCATCGTCATTTTACAATATAAGATTACAATGAAATAATGGACAAAAAATAATATAAATATGTGAAAAACTAAAAAAAAATGTGGACGCCCACATAACCTGCATTGTCGCAAAGCCCAAGCGCTTGACTCCTGTACCCAGAGTGTCTCCATCCATATTCTAATTCCATTCATTTAATATCTATTTGACATCTTTAACATTAGAGATGTCATTCAATTGAAGAAGATATCATTGACATAAGGACTCTGATGCCATGGCACCGACAGAAAAAACTCCATATGGCATCGCCTCCTTTCTCTTCCTTGCTCCTGATACCAAAAACAACATAAATAAAATATATGATTTAAGATATAATCCATAATTAATTTTATAGATCCTTAGGATTAGTGGGTTCTTTTATATCCCACGTTTTAGTATCATAAAAAAATCACAAACTAAAGGTTATAATTTATTGGGAACTTGAATTCCATGTATTTAAATTGGTAAAATGTTCAGCTCCACTCAAATTATGTACTTAAATTATGTTGTATGTGTATTGATCATTATATGCGATTAACTCTAGTTTTTTCTCTCTCTAAATACTAATTTTACTGTGGATTACAAAATCTTAACATAATGGGAGTTTAAATTTGATGGAAGAATAGCGTTAATTTTGTTTAAATATCTTATCATGTTTTGGTTGGACATCATTCAAAATTAATGAATCAAATCCAAATTATGTTTTTGCTAGAATAGTTAGGATAAGTTTTCGAGCTCAACTTTTGAAATATATAACCTCCTAGTGAATTAAACTTGAGCAAACTAAATTAAAATTAAGTTGAACATAAACAAGTTGTTGGTTGATTTGGGTCAATCGGCTTATTTACAATCTGCTAGTTTTATTTTATTTTGTATGTGTGATAGAGAGTTTGGAAACTCACTGGGAAGGCATTTATAGAGCATAAATTAAGAGGGATGTGTTGACTAAAGTATGTGCAAAAAGTACATAAAATCCCTACTCGCCAGGTTTGAAACCAAGTCCAACTAGTCATATAAGTAAAATTAAACCAGAAAATTACATCATATTATTTAATAGTATGAATCTTTTTATTATTAAATAAAATAGTTATATAAGATTTAATCCAACATGCCATATTGAATCCAAGTTCTACCGAGTTAAACCTATTATATCATGTATTAGTCAAAACTTGGTATGGTCGCTAGTACTATTTAAAAATTATTGTAATATACTAGTTATAAATAAGATTGAATTTGGATAAACACAAGAGCATGCACCTAAAATCACTTTGAACAATTTAATAAACAAAATACCATCTTAACTACATCAATTGTATAAAATAATATAAAGATTACTCGAACCTAAAATAGCATTCATATTTTTCATTTAAATGGCAAAACATGATGTTATTAGATGTTTTAGTGCTGACATATTATTTATAATTTATATTACTAATGAAGTAATTGATTTAGTCATTGTACATATATTTAAAAACTATTAATTGCATGGCCACATATATTACTTTTTTTCATGCTTGTATTAATAAAATAGAACCATCTATTAAAAAACAAAAATATTATAATTATTATCGAGTTAAGTTTAAGTCAAACTACAAATTGAGTTTGAGTCAAATATAAATAAAATTCGAGTCGAGTTGAGTTAAACATCATAATGCTCAAGCTCAACTCAAAATCAAATTT
Organism: Piper longum; assembly: GCA_032619315.1. Classification (NCBI taxonomy): domain Eukaryota; kingdom Viridiplantae; phylum Streptophyta; class Magnoliopsida; order Piperales; family Piperaceae; genus Piper; species Piper longum. Next base: position 22,840 of record JAVDBV010059705.1, read on the forward strand.
AACGAATTGAGTTCAAGTTCGAGTTTAAGCCTGTGTATCATTATCTTGAGTTTCGAGTCGAATCAAACAAAACTAAACACTAATACTTAGCCGTGAATTGGCTCACTAGATTATTAGCCCTACTTCTACATTTCCCATATGAGAGAATAACTCCAACAAATCTCCCTTTTCAACCAAGAGAAATACAAGGTATCCATATTGAGCAATAGTTATAAAGCTACTGCCATGTGTTCAGTCTATTCATAACTTGTTTTTGTTTTAACATCTATAAGTGTGGGGAGAGCTATACGCAGGCTAAATATCGTTTGGTATTCCACCATAACAATAACATTGAATGCTCAACTTTTTTCTTTATAACGTTGGCCCATACTCCTAATCCACCTATAAAATTAAGGACCTAAGGTAATATTCTTGATAGAAAAAATAAAACTACTATTTTGTTCTAGTGGGCAGCCGCTCGCCGGCAAATAGCTACTAAACTAAACAATCCAATTTTCAAAATCTCAAAGACAAATCCACTTCTTTTGCTCACCCAATTATTGTCTCTCTTCTTTTCTTTATTTTATGCGCTTGGCATTGTGAAAACTATTACATACAACCGCCGTCAATTGGTCCCCCATTAATTACATATCAAATGTTTTATCAGTTGCCAAATGCTACCAATTAAATAGTGACTAATAACATTTTTTTACGTAGCATTTAATATTCAATGCATTTACATTATACCCATGTCAGTTTAGTTCTTTCTAGGATGCTGCATGCTTTTCTTTTTATAAAACTATGTGTATCATCAACACAGCAAAAGCTTTAGGACCACAAAACCTTTGTATTTAATAAGACTATATCCCCTTATGATTCTGACATTGGCGTCTTCAAAGTTCAATCCATTGTCCGAATTGATCAAATTTATCAAACTGACCCACATGGAGGAGTGAACCTGGAGCAGAATGAAGCAGCCAAAGCAGGCTAAGTTTGTTTGAGCTTTCCAAGATGGAGCATTCTTTTTAGCATGTGTTATATATATTAATGTTATAAGACACTATCCAAGACCAATCTCTTAAATCTTGGAAGGATATATATATAAGGCAGCTCTGGTGGTCTAAAAGGGGCTAGCCCACATCTCTTAAAATGTTCGAATTTATTAACCTATTAAAATGAAGAACCAACACAAGAATAACCTAACCATTCATGGCCTCAAAAGACAGAACCCAAAGAAATCCAATGAGCAAATAACATCATAATGCATGCAAGACACCTAAAGTTTCACTCATGCAAATAGAGCATCCTATATAAGTTGAATTTACAAATGAGACTTAGTTTCTAAAGAAAATTCGGTAGAGTCTCCCCTGTAAATAAGACGATGAAAATATTATACAACCTGCATAATTATCATTCAATTATAGAACAATTTAAGAAACATTTCATAATATCATTTAGCATTCAAAGAAATATTTTCAAGACGTTACACCACATTTCTAGATCATTCATAATACATTATCATAGATTTTACATTCATCAGACTACAGGTTTGTCTAGTCTTCACATGAACCCTTTTCTTGCAATTACAACAATCATAGAATCTCTTCCAACATGTTCCTTCTTCACTCTTCATACATGCACAAATAATATAGTTTCACGTACCTATAAATTTATTTAATTGCTAGTTCCAGGGCTCCGAGGCTTGGAGTAACCTGCATAAAATAAATTAGACTTGCATACCCCATAGTATTTTATCTATCAAATAGAGAAAATACAATTAGGTACAGAAAAACTAGCATATAGTCGTAGTATTATATCATGAGGTACAAGCCAACATTGGCTCACAATACAAGTCTTAAGGCTACATGACCACAACATCATATCATACTCTACAATCTCAAGACATCAAAGTTAAGAGTCAAATAAATATTCAACAAATAAAATGTTCCCCAAGGGACACACAATACAAACAGCCGAAAGCCAACAACACCAAAACACTGGCCCAAAGTCCACCAGGGTCCTCGTGATTTGTGAGTTACATTGACAATGTCAAGTTTGTTCACCTACATAATATAAGAAAATATATTAGCAACGGGTATCATTGAGTCCCAAACAACTAATACAGAAAATCTTAATACTAACAAATGGATAAAACAGTTATCCACGAATAGCTAAAATGAAACAACTCCTTCACAACACATTGGTCATAAATAAATGGTCAATAAAACCTAATCATAATTGTTGATAATCAATATATATGGACCAAATAATATCCACAATAACGTGCAGGTAATATGACCAATAGGGCCTAACTGATAATCATTGAATCAATGCGCAGTCTGGATATGCTCGACAGAGGCAACAAGTTTAAAATTGCTGAAAAATGCGCACTGCACGTAGGTAATAATTTGATATCATATAAATAAGGCTATCACTGCGCACCACAGGTGGGTATCGACACGGCTCCTCAGTGACATCACGCGTCCCATCCATTTTGTGTGTAAGTCAAAATCCGAAAATGTAACACATATATCAAGTTTGGCCATGAACATGTCATCTATGCTCAAGTACGACTCTAAACTTGATTTTATAATCTTTCGAAAACTTATCAAGAGATTCTATTCTCAAGGTTTTATTAATCCAGAAGATTAGTTAAATGACCCGTAGGTAGTGAGATCTAATAAAACACTACTAACAATGTTCTACTGTATAAATCAAATCACATAAGTCAGATAGAAGATCAAGCAAAAGAGAGTCCAAATGGACTTGAGAAGAGCTCCTTGTCCTACCATGGCAAGCCCAACTTCAATCGGCATAGCATTGTAGACAACTATATGGTCTTATATGATAAATGCGTACAATGCATGAATAGTCTTCAATGCAGCAACGGTAATGACATGTAACATGAAATTAAATAAACACACTGATCTGATAATTGTGCTCACATGTGAAATCTGATATCATGCAACAAACTAAACAGGTAAATAAATCATGTGCTGAAATCATAAGTGTGATATTGGTATATTGGGAATATCATCTGAGCTTAAAACTCGCGCAATTAAGATATCAAAAAGATATTGGTGTGTTCAAAGATTTGGTATGAAAATCTAATTAGGCAATTTATAAAGCGATTTATCGCGCACAATCAACAAACGCATAATCCATACAATAATAAAGGTACAAATTTTATATACAAATTAATTTTTTATAATGATCTAGCATTCAAAATGTATCAAATAATATACCAAAATAATCATAATGATATAATCTACACAAAATAATGCAAATCATGTAAAATAACCAAAGAAAATTGGAGAAAAACATACCCATAGCACGAAGAAGAGAAGGAAGGAGAAAGTGGGAAAGAAAGAAGAGAAAAGAAGGAGACGAAGGGAATAAAAGAGAGGGAAGATGGTGGAAAACGGGAGAGGGTGGTGGCCAATAGGAGAGGGGAATGGGAGAAGAGGAGGAGAGGGAAAAGGGAGTGTTAGCAGTTAGGGTTTTGGCTAAGAAAAAGTGATTTGCGCATGAGCATTGCGACACTCACTAATATGTGTTGCGGCACTTAGCACACACATGGTGTACCACATGCAAGCTGGTGATGCTGCCTTGGAGCCCCAGTGACATGGCAAAAGATGAAAATGAAGGGAGAAAGAAGAGGAGGGAGGGGGGGGGGGGTGGTATTAGGGCACGACTAGGGTACATTGAATATGCATGCAACACGACTTTAATATGACACGCAACAATGATAAGGTCACAACACGACTTGGCAAATAGGGCCTTTGGGATAAAATTCAACCGTGGATTTGCTCAATGCCCAAATCTATAACAACACAAAAGGAGCCACTTAGAGCCAATACGATGAAACTCGATCGGCCGAACACTAACTAAGCCAAAACAAATCCAAACCGGTCAAAAAAATACCAAACCAATGGGTCAAAGTTTTACAAATCGAGTCAAACATCTAGCAAACACGATCTTGATAAAAAATTTTGGTTTGATTTGATCTGATGCCAACAATTTTAGACCTAACTAACCATTAGATATATTCTTGCAGTTGCATAATTGAGATTGTTTGAGCCCAACAATTTTTAGAAAAATTTTCATCTTCACACTTGTATGTCATGAAAGAGATGCATTTCTAATAATTGAACAACTCAACTTGTGCACGTATTACTATATTTTGAAACAATTACACCAGCACTCTTCATTTGTCTCTTTTGGGTCTGATTTAAAATGATAGCAAATTATGAAGGACACAAAATTGGGAAAAGATGACGATGAAAATAACCAGACTGACAATGACAATAACAATAACGAAGACAACACATAGTTGAACTAAAATGAATTTTGGAGTAGCACAATCAAGCCAACTTGCCCATCATAGGCCAGAACAATGAGTCACTATTGAGTATCAAAGCCAATGGTTCATGTATCCCAACGGGTTGCCACCACCCTTATTTTCCCTCACAACCATCCCTATCCATGAAAATTGTTGATTTACAAATTCCAATACCTATTAAACGTGACCAAGTGAAAAGAAAAAAAATGTTTCATTAACATTAGTATTATTTGCTAAATGACTATAATTAACAAATTTGATTCTAGCTGAATTTAAATTGGTTTGATGCACGAACCAATTTCCTTATAAATTAAATTGATTTGAACTCAAATAAACCCGAAAACGGCTCATATACCACAAAGTAGAATCAGTTATCTCATATCATTATTAATCCAAACCTACAATTAACCAAGTTTAAGCAGAGCCGATTTGCACCCTCAAACCTCGCAAACCAATTTGATTTGTGTCTAGTATAACGTGTTACAATTATGTTTTTTTTTTCACGTTCATATATATTAATAGTCCCCAAATAAAAAAAATGGAAGAAAAAGACCATGCTCAATGGCGATGTAGACGGCTATTGGCCAACAGAAATGCCACATTGACAAGGGCCCACACCAAATCAAGAACTCTAATGTATAAATGAGTTTTATTAATTATTCGTAATGTGTAGAAATGTTTAATTATGAGATTAACAAGAGCCTGAGATTACATAGTATGATACCCAGCCCAAAATGAAACTAATGAGGTAAGCTATTTCCTAAAAAATAATTAACTAAATTAAAAATTTATAGTTTATTTTTTTATAAATATTATTTTATTTTAATAAATATTAAATATAAGATTAAATTAACTAATCTCACATGTGTACTTGAAAACAAAGATAAAAGATTATTTAACACTAACAATATTATATTAATAAAGTTATTCATATATCAAATAAGTTAATAAACTATATATATA
>JAVDBV010059713.1:0-41581 GCA_032619315.1 Piper longum
GTAAGCACACAAAAGGTACGCGAGAGACACAATCCTAACATCTAACTATATACGATTAAATTGGACCAAACATCATAAAGCCAGGCGTGCCGTATCCAAACAGACGTTCCGAACGCTGAAGGAGGCTAAGGCCGAACAACTTACAACATATCATATATAAACCACGGCAAGAATGGCCGGACCCTACTAACTTGATTCAGGTAACAACCGAACCAACAGTAAAAACCCTCGGGGTTTTATAGTTTGGCTCGATCTCGCTCGTACCAACTCGATATTGACCCAAATAGGGCAAAACTCAACTCGGGTAAAACCCTAACTCAAAAATGGGATTTTACATTCTTCATGCCTTAAGAGCCTTGAGTTCTTATTTTCTTTCGAGATGCGATAAGGAGAGGTTGAGAGTTTGAGGAGGATTAACGCAATCAAACTACAAGGAAGATAATACAACTGGAGAGAAGATTCGAGCCAAGGTTTCATCAACCCTGATTTACATAATTCCTTCCTTCTTTTTATTGTGTTGGTTTTCTTGATAAAATTCATGATGTTTCTTAAATCTTCAATGGGGATATTTGTATTGATCTGGGATGATCAATGGTTCTTAGTTGATAAGTGATGTAACTTTATTTTTGTCTATTTCTTTATGATTTATTATGAGTTGATTATTTCAAATAAGTTCTTAATACTTCAAAAACGTAGCTAACTTTTGCATGATAAAGAGCTCTAATCTTGCATAGACATAGGGAGGTTGATGATGTCATTAGTTGAAATGGTTTATTATTCTTAGGTAGACATACACTTGAATCATAAATATCCATATAGAGGAATTGCCTATAATGCATCGTCCTTTTTTTGTTTGTATAGGCATGTTGTAACACTACTCTGATTCGACCCGAGGCTAAATTGAATCATAATGATAGATTTGGCGAACTACTTGTCAGACTAACTAAAATCAAACTAATGTTGTGGAAGTAGATTTTAACCCTCTAGGAGGATTAAGATGGAGGAACATGCATGGGCAACTGTTATATGCATGCTTGCATCATACAATATATGGAAGGCTCAAAACTTTAAGGCTGCCAATATACTCACTTTGAGTTGTAGAAGAGACATACCCTACCCCCGCTACAATTAAGAGGTTGCCAATAAAAGATGCAATGATTGTTTCGTGTTGAGAAAGAGGTGCACCCCACTACAACAAAAAGGTTGAGCTTTAATCATATGAATAAGCCGGTTCTTATACTTAGGTTTCAGCCTTAATTGTTACGTAACTTATTATTTAATGACATGATGCAGGAAGTTAAATGAGGGCACTAGAAATTTACCTCTTCCTCATACTGTTAGAGCACAAGAAATTGAAGCACATACATTAATAGATAATGGGGTATCATACCCTAACACCTAGTCTTCACATGGGCTCTTCAAGGGGTATGAGTTGTATGCTCTTCTAATCTACGCTTCTTTAGCAAACAACACAGCTGCAAAATAGGGGTTTTGTGTACCTGCTATTGCTCCTCATTAGTTCAAATGCTTTGGAGCTTAACACCTTGCAGAAGACTTGTTAGATTTGTCCTCAAGTATAACACGTTGCACAACAATGGTTAGGAAATAAGATAATAATAAGCTAACACACCCACAAACACCCAAGTTTGAGATCATCGACACTCAAAATATACATGGTCTAGGACAAACCCAGATTTCCATATATCATAAAATACATGGGTACATGTCAAATACATAACCCAAAATACAAAATCCACACCCTTGCCTCCCTCGAGCCACTGGATCCTCGTGCCTATGTTGGCCAATGCTAGGGATATTTACCTACATACATAACAAGAAAACGTTAATAACTAAAAGATCACTAACTTAGACGATAACTAGTAAAGTATCAAAACTGGCAGATAGATGTTGAAATATCCACCATAATGACTGAAACTTCAAGAATATCCACTTGCTGGGTAGTAAGTAGGAGAGTTAATGTATTACTCTTGGATAAAAGCCGGCATGACAACACGACACAAGATATATACCATGAATCATACACTTGCGCCCTCATAACAACCTCTATACAACACCGCTAAGGTACTAAAATGGCAAGGGGACCAATTATTAGTGCCAAAAGTTCTAAAAATGTGCTGCACTACATGCTACACAAATATATTGTACAACTCTGGGTGGAAGGAGAACTAGCACGATCTTCGTATCTCTTTAGCTCTCATGACATAAAAACAAAACCCTCATGTGCATATTTATAAGACTTGGGTAAGGAATTCATAATGTACATATTGGATCCTGTAAGTTTGAAAACCATTAAAAGATCTCAACCTTGAAGTTTATTAAACATCGTAAAAACTCGGCTAGATGACACAATCTTGTGAAATCCAATAAAACACCACTAATATTGTCATAACGGGAAACCTACAGCTAAACCTCGCTCAAAATGTCAAGAAGAGAGTTCAAGCATATGGAAAATTGCAAACCTGGTGACTAGAGCTCCTCGATCTAAAGCTCGCTCTGCTTGTCATACTCTAACCAAGGCACGCTACACGAGGCAAAACATTGAATCATCAACAACACATAATTAAACTAAAGCACACTAATTAAGATATTTAATTATACCCTAATTATTATTAAATTGGTTAATTATGGTTAAGAAGGCTTAGGGGTTTATGGATCAATTAAGTTAAACCCTAATTAAAACAAATCTAGAATTCCTACGACTGCCTAACTGGAACGAATATTCTAACCACTTAAAAAGGCTCTAATTTGGCTGAACATTTGTGGGCTTACTCTTAATAGGCTAAGGCATACACCTAATTTTTATAGTGGCCAATACCTATGGGCTTACAATGTTTCTAAGTCCATCTATCTAATGGGCTAATTCTAAATTTCATGGGCTTAAGTTAAACAACTAACATAGTGGGCTTTGTTTATGGGCTTCTAATAGGCCTAAATTTTATAGAAAAAGTTTTCTGGGCTTCTAACTCCATGTTGCTAGTCTCCAAAAGTTATTGGGGCTAAAAGCTATATGGGCTGACCTGAAAAAATCATGGAATATGGGCTTAAATCTCCAAAAATTTTAGGATTGGGCTTACATAGGATGGGAGCAAAATAATTAATGGCCTCTAGAGGTATCTAATGGTTATAAAATTTTGCGTGAGCCTAAAGGGATCCTAATAGGATGTCTGAGTAAGTGTTAAAGGAAATTTTCGTCCAAAAATATGGGCTGGCCTAAAGAAATCATGGATTATGGGCTTAAATCTCAGAAAATTTTGGGACTCGGCTTACATAGGATGGGAGCAAAATAATTAATGGCCTCTGGAGGCATCTAATGGTTATGAAACTTTGCATGAGCATAAAGGGATCCTAATAGGATGTCTGAGTAAGTGTTAAAGGAATTATTTGTCCAAAAACCTATTAACCAAATTTTATAAAGAATGACATAGATTAGGGTTAAACATTCTAAAAAGAGGAATATGCTTACCACCCAAACGAGCTCTATTTAGGCTTATTTTTGGTATATTTCAAGTAGATACATAGTAGAACATAACTTAATTTTATCGTGATTTTAGAAGGCTTCTTAGGGGTTGGCTTTACGTACTTTAATTCGACCATTAACGTAATCCCTCATAGGCAGTGTGTGTAGTCCTTGGTTACACATGATGTTCATGCCCTTAATCATGTCATTTTAGTGTGAAACTTTATGAAGATATAGTTAATTCCTACATTTACACATGAGCAAGAGAATTTACATAAATCCTAACTATATAGGGATGTAAAAATCACATAAGCAACATCTCAGATCAGGCATGAAAGCAGAACAGCTTATACATGACATTTCCAACATGATCAAGGCATGATACAGTAACAAGATATATACAAAATATACATAGATGCAAAGCTACGTGAGTCAAAAACAAAATGCAACAAAGATCACATTCTTTTGATGCCAGATGCGTGAGATATAGTAGAACTAAAACATAGACTTGAAAAAGATAGGTCATGAATGATGTTTTAGACTTACTAACATGAACATACTATATCTCATGGTATACATACAAGAAAATCATGAACCGAGCTTAAATGAAACTAGAAAGACTAAGCTACAACCTAGAGCAAGTCTAACACAGCAAACAAGTACGAATAACAAGCAAACACCCAAGAACAAAAGAATGAAAATAAGGAAAAGCACATACCACCGAGGATGAAAGGAAATGAGAGGTAAGGAAGCTTCCAACGAACTTGAATGGAAGGATAAGGGCTCCAACCCCTACTAGAGGAGGCTAAGAGGAGTTGGAGAAGCTCAGGGAATGAAGAGGTCAAAGTGGAGGAAGAGGGGAAAGTTGGAAAGGAGGAGAGAAAACGACAACTCAAAGGTGCTGGCTACTGGAGACCAACCACTACAACCAATCACGAGTTGTCATCAACCTATCACAAAATGACATGTGACAACACAAGGTTGCCTTGCCAGCGCAAGCCTGGGCACAAGGGCACCGGGGAACATAAAGGTGCCAGCTCCATGTGCCAAAAGGGCTAAGGTGATGGCTCAAGGGCATTGTGCTGGCACCTTCATGCTCAGCTCTTTAGCTTAAATCTAGGATTTTTTACATGCGGGAACATGATTTTAGGATCTATCTACAACATCAAACACACGGAGAAGAAAGAAGAAAGTTGAAACAACTGAGTGCCTGACCAGTATCTCTAACACCGGGGCAACTAAATGCCTAGGCACGAAAACAACATACCATACCTTATAATATGTCAACGGTTCATAACTATTGGTCAAATACTACTCGATTAAGTCACAAACGAACCAAACAGCTTGGGTTTTACATATCTGGAATGAGCCAAAAGTGATAAATTATAATACGTACGAAAATCCTTTACAATTACCTTCGTTTCCTCGGATATCAATATTGTAATTTGATAGAAATTACAAATCTGCGTTGTATGTTAACTAAGTGAAATTAAACATCTAAACATTTGACTGAAACAACTTTGTTAGTTTGATTTACAGAATATCTAAAATTATCACATTAGATATCTACTGTTTTTAGTTTTAAGTCTTTGCCTCAATTTCTACTTAGGAAAGAATAGACACATGACTACGCATTACGATTTTGTCTCTATTAATTCCTATTCTTTGCCTATTACAATTAAGTAAGTAGTTAATATAGTTAATACGATGAAGACTTGAATGATCTCTACTTATGACTTTATTACTTTGTATGATGTGTGCGCTTGTATGGTGTATTAAATACGCAACAAGGCATAGACTCATGGAGATTATCATCCGAGATACAATAGATATGAACTAAAGGAATGCATGGACATTGAGGAGATAATGAGTACTAGATATTTTTATGTACCTCTTTCCTTTATAATGAATTACTTTTTAAGATAACTAGGGGGGGGGGAGAATGTACTGTAATGGGTACATGTTTAAAGAAAATTGTGCTCATAGGGAAGATGTGAGTTTTTAGAATATAGTTATCACGTGGACTTCAAATTGGTGTTATTTTTTTTATCAAAAAGGGTCGTGATGGAAGTGTTGAACTTTGTTTCGAAGAGACAACACTTCAAACTCTCTAAGTCAAAAATAGCAGTTTATGTATTTTCAGAGGAATCAAGATCATCAAGATTCCAAGTGAAAGAAGAAGTCTCAAAAAGTTTGGTAAAACCTTTGGCATGGGCTTTGGCAAAACAAAGATGGGGGTTTAGACCAAGGAAGTGAAGTGACAGACTTCTGTAGACAATTCAGAAGTGCTCGACAACCGAAGAGTAGATGGGCGAACCCTAGGACTTTATAGTTGTAATGACCCAACCAAAAATGCAATATCGTAGGCCTAACCGGCTTGGGTGTTACTCAAAAATATAACTAACTAGGCCTGTAACAACCCGCCCTAACCAGACCGGGTGTTACTTAAAATGGTGAATGAACAATTAAATCTAGAATTTATAACTCATCAAAATAACTCATGTTTCATACGACAATATATAAAATAACCGTCCCAAAGTCTCGGATCGTTTCCCATAGCCACATTTATAACACAAGAAAATAAAAAAGAAGTCCACTTATTATCCGTTTGCCAGACCTGAGTTGGTGAAAGAACTGCCCAACAGTATTTTATTCATTGGTCCAACACTGCTAACCTGTGGAGGCAATTCCTCATTAGTGATTAAAACACTAAGCCGTATAATTAAATAAAACAAGTCAATAAAAACCCCATCAATATCTTTCAGTTCAGTCTGAGATTATTGGCTATCAGGTCCATTCTGACATGTCCGCTATTGGCTGTGAGGTTCATTCTAACATGTCTGTTATTAGCTGTCAGGTCCATTCTAGCATGTCTGTTACTGGCTGTCAGGTCCATTCTGACATGTCCATTATTGGCTGTTAGGTTCATTTTGACATGTCTCTTACTAGTTGTCAGGTCCATTCTGACATGTCCATTATTGGCTACCAGGTTCATTCTGACATGTTCGTTACTGGCTGTCATGTCCATTATTGGCTGTCAAGTTCATTCTAACATGTCTGTTACTTGCTGTCAGGTCCATTCTGGCATGTCCCTTATTAGCTGTCAGGTTCATTCTAACATGCCCATTACTGGCTGTCAGGTCCATTCTGACATGTCCATTATTGGCTGTGTAACGACCCAGCCAAAAATGCAATATCATAGGCCTAATCGGGTCGGGTGTTACTCAAAAATATAACTAACCAACCCTGTAACGACCCGCCCTAACCGAACCGAGTGTTACTTGAAATGGAACATGAACAAATAAGTATAGAATTTATAACTTATCAAAATAACTCATGTTTCATACATCAATATATAAAATAACCGTCCCACAGTCTCGGATCGTTTCCCATAGCCACATTTATAACACAAGAAAATAAAAAGGAAGTCCACTTATTATCCGTTCGCCAAACCTGAGTCAGTGGAAGAACCGCCCAGTAGTCTTTTATTCTTCGGTCCAACACTGCTAACCTGCAGAGGCAATTCCACATTAGTGATTAAAACACTAAGCCGTATAATTAAATAAAATAAATCAATAATAACCCCATCAATATCTTTGCCATTCTGACATGTCCGTTATTTGTTATCAGGTCCATTCTGACATGTCCGTTACTAGCTGCCAGGTCCATTCTAACATGTACATTATTGGTTGTTAGGTCAATTCTCACATGTCTGTTACTGGCTGTTAGGTCCATTCTAACATGTCCATTACTGGCTGTCAGGTCCATTCTGACATATCCAATTATCAGGTCCATTCTGACATATCCGTTATTGGCTATCAGGTCCATTCTGACATGTTCGTTACTGGCTATCAGGTCCATTCTGACATGTCAATTATTAACTGTCAGGTCCATTCTGACATGTCCGTTACTAGGTGTCAGGTACATTCTAACATGTCCATTATTGGCTGTCAAGTCCATTCTGACATGTCCATTACTAGCTGTCAGGTCTATTCGGACATGTCCATTATTGGCTGTCAGGTCCATTCTGACATGTCTAGCTGTTACGTCCATTCTGACATTATTGAGCTGTCAGGTCCATTCTGACATGTCCATTATGAGATTATGGGTTGTCAGGTCCATTCTAATATGTCCATTATGAGATTATGGGCTTTCAGGTTCATTATGATATGTCCATTTAGAGCTTATGGGCTGTCAGGTCCATTCTGACATGTCCATTTTGAGATTATGAAGGGTGCGACCTCGTGTTGGACTGAGTCAATTCCTCGACCTCGGTTGCACTCGGTGCATGGAGGTCGAATCTTGGCTCAGGCCGACCAGACTGCCCACAAGGGAAAATACAATATTTTAAATGATTATACGGGCCTGGAAGGTTGTCTGGTATACCAAGAATGAGACGGAAAACTAATTTAGATGAGTGGAGCCCTCTGTCTTAAGATGATAAGTTTAACCCGCGTAACCTACATCGAAACCCATTGCTAGATAAAATACTAATGTCTCTATATGATGCATGCTTGTGGTGTGTGCTCATATCATCAATACATAAAAAAATAAAACAATGCTAATAACCCTAGAAATAAATAAGTGGCATGCAAATCAAGACATTATAATAATATTTAATTAATTTATAAATAATCAAAGAATACACTCATACATAATTAGATAAATAATAAATAAATGAGCATAAATAATACTATAATAATAAAATAATAATATAATCATAGTATATAAATGCATGGCTAAACAGGGGTAAATATTGTATATATACTCGTGTTAGTAAGCATATGATTAATTAAATAATTAAATAAATAATAAAATAATAATTCAATAAATAAAGAAAAATACTCAAAACATTCAAAATTGCTAAACAATGTGAATATGCATCTAAACTAATGTAAGGGTTCTTGAATTACCAAAAACAATTGAGAAACGGCTGAATAGGAGCTAAACCAGACCGAACCAAGCTCAACCAGACCAACCGGATGGGTTGAACCAAATGTTGGGTTGGGTCAGGTAGGCAGATGGACAAGAACATGGACATAGTCTTGAGGACAAGGGAATGACCAGTCAGATGTGAACGTGGACAGGCGGACGCAAAAATGGGCAAACAGACGGGTATATAGGTTGAACCGGGGCGGCGGTGCCCATCACCGGAGAGCCTCGACAGCGACGCAGCTGGTGGCGCCATCGGTCGCGATCGAAAGAGGATGTGATGGTGGAGGTGCTGGTGGTGACGACCGGCAGAGTCCGGCCACGAGCTGGTCGGAAATTGGCTGTAACGGTGAGAAGTCGTCATCATTGGCGGCGGCAGCGTTGCCGGTGGCGATCACGGCCATGATGATGGTCATGGGTGGTCTCAAAATGTAGATCTAGATGAGTGGAAGCCATTGGGGTGGTCGAATTGGCCGGTGGTGGCTTGCCGACGCCGGGAAATAGCCCAAATGGTGGCGGTGGCAGCGTAAACCGGCTCCAAAAACTTAGTCATAGGCGGTGACTGCGATGGTTCCGGTGGTCGTAAGAGGTACGACTGGAAAGCTGGCTGCGAGGCAGTCATGGGGGTGATGGTACAATGGCCAGGGGTGAGGCGGAGACTCACCAGCGGCGAACCGAAGTGGCGGCGGCGTTAACTCAATGAAAATCGTGGGAGATCTAGATTGGAAAAATAATATAGTGAACTTAGGGTAGAGGTGGGCGGCTAGGGTATGTGAAAAATACCCCAACACGTGTATTTCATTTAACCGGGTAACTGGGTAAAGGAAAAAAATATAATATTTAACCTGGTAGAGAATATAATATAATTAATTATAATAATTTTCCAACGTTCGATCATTCCCCGATGGAGTCGAATATATAAATTTTTTTTTTCACGGTCTTTATAGTGTTGAACTTCGATAGGTCTTCAGCCAACCAATATTCCATGTGGGAAGAAGGGGAGATGAATTTATGAAAGACTTCACCAGAAGCATTGGTAAGTGATCGTTACATCAGTCAATTATAGTAGTTTTGCAAAGCTTAAGTAGAGACTTCAAAAGACTTCTTCGGTAGTCGAAGAGGAATTGAAGACTATAATTAGTTCAAATGGATGATTAGCAGGCACTTCGACAGTCGATTATCGCATAAAGTTTCCAAAATTAATTGTTAGCAAAAGTGCAAGAAATGGATACAAATCAGCTTAGAATATACTTCAAATTGAATCTGCTTCATAACTTGTTGAATGAGTCTAAATATCAAATTTTCAAACAATGCTTTTGATTTAGGCTAAATAAATCAACCCACGTCATTTCTTCAAAATGACTAACCCAAGTTGAAGATTTATGTAACGACCCAGCCCAAAGTGCAACGTAATGGGCCTAAGTCATTTCTTCAAAATAGTTAACCGAATTTAAAGATCTAAAGTCCATTCCCACTTATAAACAGGCATTCGATGTGGGATTAAGTTGAGGGATCTTACAATCTACCCACCCACCTTAGGAAATTTTGTCCTAAAAATTCTTACACTTAGCTCGTTGCTAGCCCCAACCCACGACCTTCCATGGCCCATGACTAAGAGTGTAAAGACTTGGGAAAAAAATAATAATATATTCGACGCAGTAAGATCAGACGTTGGAGAATTATTATTACCATTTATATTATAATCTCTACTCGGCCAATTATTATTTAACCGGTTATGTAAAACGTATCATTTACCCGGTTTCCTCCTTCTGACTAGCGCCGGCTTCCTCCTTACTTGGGTATTTTTTCCTCTCTTCTTCTCTTTCTTTAATTTCATGCATGCATTCATATCTGGAATTGATAATAAGCTTGTTAATCATGGAACTAAAGTCTCAAATCAACAAAAAAGAAAAGAATTAAACTGAAAGAAAAAACTAGAAGTCGTCCATGAATGCAAATTATCGCGCGGTTGCATCAATTCATGATCGTTTGCTGATCAGTTGTTGGATCAACGTTCTTATGCATGTTGTGGTGATTACATATAAGTTAGCTTTCCATTGAATTGTATGGCCAAGGATGGTATCACGTCCTACTGATTTGCAGCAGCAGCACCATGGCGATTGTGTTACAAACTAGTGGCATTGTAATATGCAGCGGTGTGGTGTTTCTCTTCTTTTGGTGTTGGGTTGTTGTGCGGGAAGAAGGGGTCGCCTTGGGCAGTGTTGCTGGCCAGACACAGGGTTGCCATGGGAGCAAGTCAGGGTCGCCATAGGACAGGTTGGGTAGCCTTGGTGGTGTAGGACAAGGTCGCCCTGGATAGTTGCTGCCAATTGGATTGCTAGGGAAGGGAAACAATTAGGGGACGGACGTGGTCTGGTTTTGGGTTGAAGGAGAAGACGACGGTGTTGGTTTTGGTGCAAAGATGAAGGTGGAGAAGAGAAGAGACGTTAGGAAAGAAGAAGGTGGCAGACTTGTAATTTATGCTCAACTTGATACGGTTCGAGTTAAGAATAATACCAACTCGTGATAAATCCTTAAAAATAATTATTCTAATGGGTTAATAAATTTTAATTGTGTAAAGATCACTAAACAACATAATGAAATAAAGAATGTTCGAACTTTTATTAAATTAAATAATCGTTATAATAGTAATATCCTTAAATTAGGATAATATAAATCAGTTTAAGAATATACCAATAATAGTAATTAAATATTTTTTTATAAATTGATAATTATTTTATTAATTGTCAAGTGAGAATTATGATTCAGATAATTAATTTAAATGTTAAGTAGAGCTTAAATGATTAAGCACATGAATAATTAATTATCTCACTAGATTTGTTGAAAAATGTAATATTTCTGAATGTGGCATAATTTGTATTGTCGAAATTTTAATAATGATAGATATATTAATCATGTAGTTACATGCACTTCTACTTGAATAAAATTATACTTATGTATAATTTTATGTTCTCGTTCAGATTAGGATCGTTGGTCGTAGTTGCAGGTTTATGTACAAGCTAACCAAGTCCGTATAATCATTTAAAATATTGTATTTTCCCTTGTAGGCAGTCTGGTCGACCTGAGCCTAGATTCGACCACGATGCACCGAGTGCAACCGAGGTCGAGGAATTGACTCAGTCTAATACTAGGCCGCACCCTTCATAATCTCAAAATGGACATGTCAGAATGGACCTGACAGCCCATAAGCTCTGAATAGACATGTCAGAATTGACGTGATAGCCCATAATCTAATAGCCCAATAATGTCAGAATGTACTTGATAACTGGACATGTCAGAATGGACCTGACAGCTAATAATGGACATGTCAGAATGGACCTAACAACCCATAATCTCAGACTAAACTGAAAGATATTGATGAGGTTTTTATTGACTTGATTTATTTAATTATACATCTTAGTGTTTTAATCATTAACGCGGAATTGCCTCTACAGGTTAGCAATGTTGGACCAAAGAATAAAAGACTATTGGGCGGTTCTTTCACCGACTCAGGTCTGGCGAACGAATAATAAGTGGATTTCCTTTTTATTTTCTTGTGTTATAAATGTGGCCATGGGAAATGATCTGAGACTGTGGGAAAGTTATTTTATATATTATCGTATGAAACATGAGTTATTTTGATAAGTTATAAACTCTAGACTTATTTGTTCATTCACCATTTTAAGTAACACCCGGTCCGGTTAGGTCGGTTAGGGGGGGTTGTTACAGGGCGGGTTAGTTATATTTTTTAGTAACACTCGAGCTGGTTAGGCCTATGATATTGCATTTTTGGCTGGATCATTACAAAGAGCCTAGTCAACGTCAGTAGTCCAGCCCACCATCTTATATGGAACAAGGTTGATCTGATACAATTTGTAACAACCTGGCCCAAAGTATAAACTAATGGGCCTAAGTTATTTCTTTAAGAGGGTTAACGTGATACCATTTGTAACAACCCAGCTCAAAGTGTAAATTAATGGGCCTAAGTCATTTCTTTAAAAGGGTTAACCGAAGTTAAAGATCTATAGTCAATTTTCACTTATAAACATAATTTTCTCTTAATAGGTATTAAATGTAGGACTAAGTTGAGGGATCTCACAATCAACCCACCTTAGAAAATTTCGTCCTTAAAATTCCTGCACTTAGCCTATTGCTAACCTTAACTCATGACCTTCTATAGCCCGTGACTGATAGCCTAGTCAAGTCCATAGTCCAGCCTATTATCTAACACAGAACCAGGTTATTTTGATACTATTTGTAACAACCTAACCTAAAGTACAAATTAATGGGCCTAAGTTATTTCTTCAAAGTGGTTAACCAAATTAAAGATCTATAGTTAATTCTCATTTATAAACAGGATCTTCTTCTAGTAGGTATTAGATATCTCACAATTTATGTGCACATTCAATTAATATACTAGATCTTATGAGGATAAATATTAAACATAGGATTAATTTAGTGGATATCTCATAGTCAATGCATTAGGCTTTATATTTGATATTGATTTCAATAATTATATTATATTTAATCGAGGGAGGACCATGTTAGATGTAGGCTAGAGAACAGGGTACAGGGGCTACGAGGAGTGTGGTAACAAACTAACCGAACAAAAATTTTGAATGGGCTTGACCTAACCTGGATGCCTGACTGGTTGACCTAAGTCTATAACCATTTGTGCCAGTTCTGTATCGTCCAAGTTTGATGTTCCTTTAGAAGTATTGATTTTGATTCTTGCCCTCATAACATTGCCCTCATAAAAAGCTTTACAATGAAATCAATGACAAATACGTTTTTGAATAGGAAAAAACATCTCAACTCTTCCGATAAACAATAGTAGATGTTGATCCATGCTCCACGTGGATGATTTGAGCTGAGTCGAACGTCACTATATTTATATTTATCTTTGTTTTAAACTAGTTATTGAATTTGATGTGAAGTTATATTTTAGTGAGAAGAGCTTGAGTGGCTTCAAAATTTATCATGAGTGTTCAAGCTTGATAAGTTTACCGTTTCCATCAAGTTCAAAATTTATCTCTTCTATAATGGCATTTAATCTACAAAGTAAAAATAACATATTTTAAAATTCTATATTACTTTCATGGTAAATAAAAGATCAAAATGTGTAGATAATAAAATATTAAACATATAATTTAAACTAAATTAGGCAACATGCCTCCCCATGAATGACTAATAATAGAGGTGGATTTTAATTTTATAGATAGCCTTTATTAAATAATGAGATATATTAGAATAAGTTGACACCTACTTAGATAGAAGTTCCAATTTTAAAATATTATAATTATTAAGGTAATAAGGTATAATATTTATTTTTTTATATTATATTTTAATTAGTTAAATCTTATATTTTTTAGGAAAGACCGACTTTAAATTCGTTAGATTGAATAATTTATCAAGCTCAAATTCAACCGGTTTGAATTTTGAAATAAACCGAGTAGAGTGATTAATGTTTGCAAAGTTTAATTTCAAGTTGAATATGTTCCCTGAGTTTTAAAATAAATATATCATTGAAGTGGGAAGCAAAAACTAAATTAAGTTGGCTCATTAAATAAAATAAAATATTTAACAAGTAATTATTATTTTTTTAAAGCAAATCTTCAACTGATGTTAGGGTAAAAAATACTTTTTTTCACTAAAAGTAAATACTGGGCAAAAAAGAGAGCCAACCGCCCATCACCCTATAATTCTCCACAACCCACCTCTTTCCTCCCGAATCTGAATATCATATCTCATTCTTCCCCAATTTCGATCAAAGCCTGCAAAATATTTCCCGCTAATCCCTCTGAAACTGCAAATTCCCCCACCTTGGCGCGAATTTTCTGCAATTTTTTTGTGGTTTTTTATGGATTTTTTGGCTCGAAATTGATGGAGATGGGGCGTGGATCATGGTTGGGAGGAGAGGGGGGTTGGGGGAGCTAGGAGTGGTAACAAGGGGGGCGGGGTAGGGTTGGCGGTAAGGGGTGCAGGGTGGGGTGGGGTGGGGTGGCGGTGGGTGGGGTAGGGTGGAATGGTGAGTCGGAAGGTGGGGAAGTATGAGGTGGGAAGGACGATTGGGGAGGGGACCTTTGCCAAGGTCAAGTTCGGGCGGTGCGTTGAGACGGGGGAGAGCGTCGCCGTCAAAGTCCTCGCCAAGTCCACCATCCTCAAGCACAAGATGGTGCACCAGGTCGGTCTCAGTTGTGTTCATCTTTTTTTTTTTGGCATGAGTTTGTCTAGTTTTTGAAAAAATTCTGATTCTTGCTGCTAGTTTTATTCTTAGTCGGATAATTTTTATGTTGGAGCCTCTACCTCTCTCTGCAATTTTGTTTTTTAAGCTATTTTTTGTATTTAAGTGTTTGATTCTCACTGCAAGTTTTTATTAAAAACCATGATTCTTCCCGTGAGTTTGATTTTTAGCTAATTTTTGTATTCAAGTGTTTGATTGCCGGTGCAAGTTTGGATAATGATTTTCTGAGAGTGTATCTAGGGTTACGGATGATGCACTAGGTCGTGGTCTGCCTTGTTCCCATTTCTTTAGGGATTTTTAGGTAATTCTTCGATTCAGTAGTTTGATTCTTTTACTACTAGTTTGATTTCTAGCCAATGATTCTCATGAGTGTATGATTCTTATTTTTAGCTGATGTTTAGCTAATCTTTCTAAAAATTGTTTGATTCTTACTGCAAGTTTGATTATGGATTGATCGTTTGTTAGGGACCTTAGGTATTGTTTTGGGGGTTCGTTGAACGTGAAAATGTGATGCATATGTTGTGATAATGGTTTTCTGGGAGTGGATTTAAGAGTATGGATGATGCACCTGGTCGTGGTTCACGTTCTGCTAGCAAATGGAGTTCCAATTTTCAAAATGAATTTTCTTTCAAATGTTTCATTCTTGCTGCAAATTTGATTATTAGCTAATTTTTATATTGATCTTTTTATTTTTGCTGCAAGTTTGATTATGGATATCATGTGTTTTATACAGTTTGTGTAGGCATGGCATGTTATGGGTTCGTTGAAGACTAAAATGTGATGCTAATGTTGGGAAATTATTCTGAGCGTGGGCTTTGGATTTTTACAATTTGTTGATCAGGGCGCTGTCTGTGTTCTAGCTATTTTTTAGAGATTGTAGCAAATGGAATTTTGATTTTCTATCTAATTTTTGTATTGGATGGTTTGATTCTTGCTGCAAGTTTGATTATTAGCTAATTATTCTGTTCAACTTTTTGTTTCTTATTTCCATGATTATAGATTGGTTCATTGAAGATTTCAATGTGATGTTTATGTTCAGATAATGGTTTTCTGATTGTGATTTTAGGATTGTTGATGATGAACCAAGATGGTCTCGTCTTCCAATTTCTTAGGGATGCTAGCAAATAGAGTTCTGATTTTTTTGGCCCGTTGGATAGTTTGATTCTTATTGTAAGTTTGATTATTAGCTAATCTTTCTGTTGAAATGATTGATACTAATGGCAAGTTTGATTATGAGGTATGCTATGTTGTCAGTTTGTTGAACATTAAAATATGATGCTTATGATGGGCCTTTGGTTTTCTGGTAGTGGATTTAGGTTTATAGATGCCTAGTTTGAACGAAACAATCCTGTTTTGGATGACTGCTTTCATGACTGTGATTGTCAAATTTTAATTTGGGTTGTCTATGATAACTAATTTATAATCTGATTGGTAAAATATGTTGTGCTTCATTTAACGTTGAAATGGGATTTTTATAATGTTATGATGGTTTTCTGAGATAATATTAAGTTATGTAGATGATCAATTTGATAGAATAAACCTGTTTTTGGAGGTCTTTTTTCACTTTATCTCTATTTTGAGTTGTTGGTGCTCAGAAATTTGGTAGTTACTAGTCTGACCTGGTGTATTATGTTGGGGCTCATTGAACATTAAAGTGTGATGCTTGTGTTGGATATATTATTTTCTGAGAGTGGATTTAGAGGAAAGAACCTGTTTTAGAGGGCTTAGCAGCTGTTTATAATTCTGAATCATATTGATTTGGGTTGTAAATAACTACTAATGTTATATTTGTGCTGAACATTAATGCCTTCATTTCTTTGTCACCTTAAGGACAATTTGTTATTATTCCTAAAAATGATTTGATGATCAGATCAAAAGAGAGATATCTATAATGAAGATAGTCAGGCATCCTAACATAGTTAGATTCCATGAGGTATGGTGATATCACATTTCTTTTGAACTCTACTGCATTATTTACATTTTTTAATATTATTATATAAGGTAAGGAGTGTTTAAGATACTGCCCTTGTAATGTTTTTCAGGTGCTTGCTAGCAGAACAAAGATTTACATTATTCTAGAATTTGTGACTGGTGGAGAATTATTTGATAAAATTGTAAGATACAGGATCCACTTTTGTCTATTTTCAAAGGTTCCAGTTTGTAGATGTTTGCGAGGTATTGCATATTTTTCTTAATTGTCCACTTATTGCATATAGAAACATATTGCTAAATGTGGTGTTAGTATTTGCCATGTGTCAACTTAGAAACAATTGGATTGCTGTTACAAGTGTAGGGTGTAATCTAATATATTTTTCATGAAACTATATTCTGTGAAGCCTACCACTCATGGAGAAAGCTCCCTATGATGATGATATAATCATGCTGAACATATTTCTCTTGGCCAAGCCTTAGTTAATAAGGATACTACTCTGCACATTTGTATCAATTTGATGATGTTGAGTTGAGCACTTAAAAGTCTCGCTGAAAAATCCTCAATAGCTGTGTGAAGGCATGAATGAGATTGACATTTTGGGAGCCTCAGATTATTCTAAGATGTCACTGAATTTGAACATTCTTCTATTAGGTTCATCAAGGAAGATTACAAGAGAACGAATCTAGGCGGTACTTCCAACAACTCATTGATGCCGTTGACTATTGTCATAGTAAAGGAGTTTACCATAGAGATTTAAAGGTTATTCCACTGGATCTTGATGTGGAATCTTTGTGAAAGAATATTTTCCCCCACCTTAAAAGCTATTTTTTGTGTGATCTGTAGCCAGAGAACCTTCTCCTTGATTCCCAAGAAAGATTGAAAGTTTCAGATTTTGGCCTAAGCGCTCTACCTCAACTAGTAAGTTTTATTTCAATTACAGATATATTATTTGTAAATCAAATCCTACTTTTGACTTTCTGAAATCTAAATCTGCACTTGTTCAGGGGGTAGGACTTCTGCACACCACTTGCGGAACTCCAAATTATGTGGCGCCTGAGGTAGGTTTTTATTATAGGGTTTAGTGTGATACAAATTCAATGTGTGTTTTTTATTTATTCATGTCCAACTTCTGACTGCCTGGAGTAGACATGCTCGAAAGCATAAAAGAGAATTTTAAAATTTATGTCATACATTTTAGGTCTATAAATGGAATCTAGATACTCAGCCATGAGTGAGGGCATCATAAATCTGGTTCTCTTAATTATGATTTAATGACACTAGATGCAAAATTAAACCTGAGCATTCCTCTTTTAATCCAACAGGTGATGAGATAGTGAGCAAATCTTATGGTTAGCAAGAATGAGAAAAGCCTTAATCAAGTGGACCTATCAATAGTTCCTAGCAAGCCTAGTGGAGAAGAATTTTGTTTGGCTAGAGCTCAACTTGTCAGCTAGTTTGAGCAGGCCTCGGCTCAAATAAATAGAAAAAAAATGAGCTCAAGTTCATCTCAGCTTCACTTTTTAAAGTATGCATTTCCTGTAAAAGCTATATTTTGTTGCTTTTGGACGGATAACTTTATTTATCAAGTGTTATTTACTTGTTTTTGTTTTCCTAAGCTATTTTTTTAACATTAAAAATTCCATAAAATCTTGTTATGACAACTTAATTGAAATTTGTGGACATCAAACTGCCTTTTCATTGGACATCTTTATTATGCGTGCAGAGGCATACCAATCTACAAATTAGAAGAGCATAAAGCTGACCCCCTTATATACAATTATCTAGTAAATGGCCATTGGAGGCAAGGCCAGCCGGTGGTAGAGTACTATGAGAGGAGCGGAAAAGAGGGTAAAGGAGGTTTGGTGTAAGTTGGGCTTCTGGAGAATGGTTGGGCAGGGCATACATCTGTTAGGGAGGCAGTTGGGAGGATTAGGGGTGCTTAATGATGGGCTTAAAATTGTATGGTTCTTTGTTTTTTTGTAGCACTCCCTTCCCCGGCTTAGAATGGGCTTCTAGAAGGATGTACTTCTAAAATTTTCTCATCTTCCTTACTATAAGAGTTGCTCACTATGTCAAATTTCTTATTTCATTTTGATGCAGATATTACATATGCATTATAGCTGTGTGCGAAGAACCAAAGTCGTTGATTTTAGTTTTATCATGGCATTGCTACCTATTCACATCATTTTTCTGATTATAAATACAAATGAGTCTAAGAAATCAAATGTAAAGTATGTTCCTTGACCATTTTGAATTGGGCACTAATACTACCTAGTTTAATTGGGCACTACCTTGTTTGCTGTATGGAGAAGCATATACATAGTTAACATCTCTAAGACCCATAAAGAATATTACAAGTATTCATTCATTGGTCAACTGTCAGTATTCATGTTAATAATGAAATGAAAGTCCCTTTGTTTTCTGATGTTGATCTGCTTGCGGTTTTTGTATAAATTGCAACCTTAAGTAAGGGTATTGAACCATTTGTCAGATTGTTGAGAGTAAACTTTCTTGTCGATATGATGGAATATGGAAAATGATTATAGGCTTGTATTACTAGCAAAAGCTGCTCTTTTTATGGTGGGTTGAGTCTCAGTTTGACCTCTTGCTTTTCTTTCATGCATAGGCAGACTTAGAGAAGGTCAATCAAATTCAATGCCTGAGATTGTTGTGTTATGAAATCATTCTTTTTCTATATAATTATTATGATACAATAATGCTTCTTGTTTTGGGAGAAGACACTTCCGTGTTTGTAAGCTGTGAACTTATGATGTTTATGAATAGGTTATCAACAACCAGGGGTATGATGGTGGTGCTGCAGATGTGTGGTCCTGTGGTGTCATCCTTTTTGTTTTGATGGCTGGGTATCTTCCATTTGACGAGGCTGACCTTCCAACATTATATAGAAAGGTAAGTTGGCATTGCAATGGTTGTGTGCAGTCTAGTGGCGTCACAAGTATTCCTGTCTATGTATGTATATTTCATGTTCCTGTACTGGAAAATAAAGTTGCTTGGCTGTCAGTAGTTGCACTCTGCAAGGGGTGGCAAGGAATGATTAAACCAAAAGTATGATTGTTGCAGATAAACGCTGCTTTTTTCGCATGCCCTCCTTGGTTCTCTCATGGTGCAGCTGCACTTATCAGAAGAATACTAGATCCCAATCCTAAAACTGTGAGGAGCACTGCCTTTTTTCGTCCATTATCTTTTACTTTTAAAATTTGTGATTGTATAGAATTTTTTTGAAAATAATGGACGTGAATTATCACACCCCCATCTCTCTGGGGTACAATCCTATGACAGCTTTTACCGTAAAAGAAAAGCCTGTATCGCTTTCCTGAATTATTGCTACCATGGAAAGCCTTTGGTTTTTCTTATGTGCATATCTTTACTTTAACATAAACACATGTCAGCCTTAACAACATTGCGTTGTATGAAGTCTTTGATTCAGAAATTAAATCCTAGTCTTCTAGGACATATAGCATCACTCAGTGCAAAATTGGAATTAACTTGAACTGCATGTTATTCTCTTTACAATGCTTAAAACAAGTTTGTTTCTATGGTTGAGATGTAATTAAGCAAATTTCATTGGTGACTTTGGCTCTACTTGTCAGACCATGCTTAGACAACCTATCAATCATAATTTCAACTTTCATTTTATGCCACTCATAAAGATGGAGTCTACGATAGATTGTATGAACTATGAAGCCGTTAGTTTGGTATGATTTTATATCTTCTTGGTGACAATCTGTTGGGGAGTATTCTTCTTGCGCATTATTAATTAGTATCTTTTTGGAATTTAGAGTAAGTTTTGTGCTGTTTGGTTAAATCCAATATCTGTAGTGGGAGCCAGTGAGAAAACATTTTCAAGGACTTGATGGGGGAATGTTATAGTCATGTAGGGAGTTGTTTGATATAATTTTAAATTAATTTTTTAACTTCTAAATGGGAAGACATCTTCTTGTCTGCTTCTGCTGTTTTTCACAAATTTTCTTGCAGCTAGCATGCTAATTTATAACCTTTTCATTTTTTCTTTTCCAGCGAATCAAGATTGAACAATTAAAGAATGATCCATGGTTTAAAAGGAACTACGTAGTTGTTAGGCACAGGGAAGAAGAGGAGGTCAATCTTGATGACGTTAGTGCAGTTTTTGATGATATAGAGGTAACTAATTTCATGTATCCTATTATTCACGAATGAACTTCCCAGTTTGACGAGAAGGTACCAAACTTGGGATCATGAACCTTGACAAAGAAACTTTTAGAACATCTTACATGTCAAGTTTAGATTATTTAAGTCTAGTGACTTTGGTTTACTACAACCTATGGCAAAGCTAAAATGCTAAGGTGTTGTGAGCCTTATTTTTGTACGATTTTTCAGGACAAATATGTGTTGGAGCAAGTAGGAAATGATAAAGGAGGTCCTCTAATGATGAATGCTTTTGAGATGATAACATTGTCTCAGGGCTTAAATCTTTCTGCATTGTTTGATAGACGACAGGTAGTTTATTTTTATTTAGCATAATAAAATTTTAAACTATTCATACAATATCCTTCCTCTTCTGTAATTATTATTTTTTACTTTGTCTCAAATATCTATGCCAATTTTTTTAATGCTATATTCTAGATAATACTGGCCTGCGGAATTGCAATGCTCAGGTTTTTATGCCTGAAAGTTATTGTGCCTTTTATGTTGTAACCCTAGTATTGGGGAATGAGGCAGTTGAATGCGCCTTGGCCTGGATTATAGTCTTGTTTCTATTATAGAATTTTATGATGAAGTAATCAATCGGAGATACTGAATTTGCATCTTCATCTGGATGAAGTGTGGACAATGATGTCATAACCAGTTATCCTTGAAATCAATTTGTAGAGAGCAGACTGTGAAATACTAATTCATTATTTCTTAGATATATAGCATTCCGTGTGATATAGTAATTGATCTTTTGATCTTTTGTTCTTGTACATCAGCATTTATAGATTATTTAGGAATAAGACTTTTCTTTTTTGGATTTTGTGGTTTCTGTTCTGTTTTGTTGGAAGAAGTAGCTTCTGACTTGATTACCTGAATAGGATTGTGTAAAACGCCAAACTCGTTTTGTTTCACGTCAACCTGCAAAGACCATTATTTCTACCATGGAGGCTGTGGCAGAATCCATGAAGTTCAAGGTTCATTCACGTGATTACAAGGTAATAGGACATTTGGTTACAATAGAAAAATTTTATACGAAATCTTGAGAAAATTGACAGTTTTTTTTGTTACAAGTATGAATAGTGATTGTGCTCATAAAATAACGTTTTGGCAGTGACAATTATTGAGGGATTTTTGTTCAAGCATTTGAAAAAATAAAGGGGATCAATTCCTCTTTTTTATTTTGTAAAATTTTGTGAAGGTTTTTGGAAAGTGCACTATCACTTTATATTTTTACAATATTTTGCCAAACTCATTTTTTTTAACCATTATCGTTATAATGTTGTATTTTTTTCCAACAATTAGGCTAAAAACTACGCAACCAAACACCTTATAAATCAAGGTTAACAATGTTGCGATATATTGGTGATATGCCGCCAACATATTGGTTTTGGCGGGCAGGTGACATGATAGTTTCCCGAGATATTGTTCTGGTCAATATCCCCTAATATGTCGTCGATATGTCACTGACATATTTCGAATAGCAGAAATGGGAGTAGGGGAGGGGGATGCAGGCCAGTGGGGAGGCGACTGTGCAAGGAAGTGTTTGTGGCAACCGTTAAGGGAAGCCGGTCAATGTGAGGTGGTGGGAATGGATGGGGGAGGGGTTTAAGGGTTTGAGGGTGGGAGGTGGAAGATATACAAGGAATGTTCTGCCTTCAACTTCAAGCTATCCTGTATCCACCCCTTGCCTCGGTGAGAGGAGTATGAGGCGTGTGAGGGGAGGGGGGAATTGTGTGGGAGTGGGAGTGGGCTACATGTCGGTGTTGGTGGGAATGCGAGGGGTATATATATATATATATATATATATATAATTTTATAAATATATGAAATTAAGTAGAATGAAAAAGAAAAAACCTTTGATAATACAAGAGTTAAGAATAGAAATTAATCAACTTAAAACTGAATTGGTACAATTTAAAAATGATTAGAAGTATTAGAATTAGATAATTTAGAAAAAGAAATAGAACTAGAAAATTTAAAATACTTAAAATTTTTTTAGGATTCTGAATTCTATTTGGGAGAATCTTTTCGCAAAGATGAAACTACTAATGAATATCTAAATATTACTGAATGAACTATTTCACGAAGATATTTAATAAAAATTAAACTAATTGTTAATCAAGAATTTATGTTAGAAACTCTTGCTTTAGTAGATAAAAGGGCAAATGGGAATATAATAGGTGAAGGATTAATTCCTACTAGATATTATAAAAAAACTACTCTGGCTCTATCTACTGCAAATGATAAAAAAACTAAAGATAAAATATAAGTTTGCCAATGCTGTCTTATGTGCCGAAGAAGTTTATATGTATATGACATTTTAGTACAAAATATTGGTATAGAAGTCATTAGGAAATCCCTTTCCATTCCCAACGGAACCCTTTACAATAAATGATGAAGGGATTCATACAAATCTCAAAGGGAAAAAAATGTGATGTTTAAATTAGAGATCCCTAAAAGAAAAACATTAATTTCCTCACTTAAAGGAAAAATCTCTTATGAAAAATGCCCATATTAACTTCCTTAAAAGAAGTACAATTCCTTAACATTAAGAAAAATTTAGAAACATCAAAAAATCAACAAAAGATAAGATCATTTCATGATATTTAGGACTCTTCTTTGCAATGATATTTAGGACTTTCTTTTGATATATTCGATGTCAAAATTAATGATGGCTAATAAAGCATGCCATCTTGCTAAGATATATTTAAAGGCTAAGTTTTAACATTTTTTCCTAAGATTTGCAGTCTTGCAATCAATTTGCTGAAGAAATTTTTGGTTTTGAAGATCATCTTGAACTTTAAAATGCAATTGACGATACTTAGCATTTTTACAAATCCGAATAGTACCTAATTATTATATCTTTATTATTTATGTTTTGTTTTAATATACCTCCATATCCTAATTCAGATGCATTAGTTTCAACATTTTTTAATAAATTAGGATGAGGTATGCTTAAACAATGAATATATTTTATTTTTTGCTTTATATTTTGGATTACTTTTGTATAAGCATTAATCCAAGGTTAAGGTTTTTCTTTAATCTTTGCCATAATAATTTACAATGTGCAGCAAAATCTTTATAAAATTCAGATACATAATTCAACCTTCCTAGAAATCTTAGTAATTGAGTTTTATCTTTTAATTCACCAGGGAATTTGCTAGAAAATTCTGGAACTCTTTAGATTGGGCGAATTTATCCTGTTTCAATTTAATGTCATGAATATCTTATTTTTGTTTGAACTAAATTCTTTTTCTTTTTTGATTTGATTTTTTCAATCTTATTGAACTATGCTAGATGTTGAAAATGTTCAATACTTTTGCTATAGATTAGCACATCATCAATATAAGCAATTTTAAAGTGGATATAAAGATTGAAAATATCATTTATAAATTTTTGAAATTTAGAAGGGCCATTTTTTAAACGAAAGGGCATAACATTCCATTTAAATTCTCCAAACGGGACGTTAAAGGTTATTTTATATCTTTTTTTTTTTACCGTTTGAATTTGTCAAAATCCTGATTTTAAATCATATTAACTAAAGACTTTTGTTTCATATAGTCTCTTTAGCATATCTTTTTTATTTGGAATAGGATACTTGATCTATTGAAGAACTTTCTTTAACATTTTATAGTTTATAACTAACTTAGTGGCTCCTCTTTCAATTTTTGATGCCTTGTATACATAAAATGCTAAACACGACCAAGGAGATTTAGTGGGTCTAATTAACTTCTTTTTTAATAAGTATTGTATCTCAGTTTGGCAATAGGTCACTAGTTCTTTACTCATGTGAATGGGTCTAGCTTTTGTTAGAATTTGGCTTTCATGGAAAGTTTTTTCATGGGGAAGAAAGACTTCATGTCTTTTTCTATCCTAGAAAGCAAAGGTGAAATCATTACATAATTCGTCTACAAATAATTTTTGAAATGATCTAATCTTTTGTCGATTTTCTAGTGTTTCTAAATTTTTCTTAATATCAAGGATTTGTACTTCTTTAAAGAAGTTAATATGAACATTTTTTATGAGAGATTTTTCTTTAAATGAGAAAATTAATGTTTTTTTTTCTTAGGAAACTCTAATTTAAATGTCACTTTTTTTTCGTTTGAGATTTGTATGAATTCTTTCATCGTCTATTGTAAAGGGTTCAATTGAGGCTAAAAGGGGATTTCCTAATATTATTTCCGTGCCCGTATCCTGTACTAAGATAAATGTCAAATACATATTCTTCGACACATACTACAACATTGGATAACTTGTATTTGATCTTTAGTTTTTTATCATTTACGGTAGAAAGAGCCTGAGTAGTATTTTCATAATATCTGGTTAGAATTAATCCTTCTTGTATTATATTCCTATCACTTATTTTGCTAAAGCAAGAGTTTCTAACGTAAATTCTTAATTAAAAATTATATTTTATTTTTATTATATATCTGCGTGAAACAGTTTGTTCAATAATATTTAAATATTCATTAATAGTTTCATTTTTTTTAGAAGATTCTCTGAAATGGAATTCAGAATCCTGAAAGATTTTTATATCTTCTAAATTTTCTAAATCTACTTTTTTCCAAATTACCTAATTCTAATACTTCTACTCTTTTTTTTAGTTGTGTTTAAGTTGATTAATTTCTGTTCTTAAATCTTGAATTGGAAAAAGTTTCTCTTTTTTCATTCTACTTAATACTTTTGTCATCTTATATTCGCATTTAGGTTTCTTTTGTTAACTAGCTTCTGAAACCTTTTATATGATTTTTCTTTGTTGATCCTTGTCCGAGTGGAGTCAATTAAATCCAAAAGGATCGATTCTTGGACTGTGATCATATTATTACTTAAGCCATTGAGATTCATTATAGTCTTATAATATTCACAATGACATTCTTGATTTTCATCTTCATTATCATTTGAGATCCCATTAAAAGATTCAGATTCTTCTAATTCTAATAATTTTTATCAAATCACCTTCAGATAATAAATCTAAAAGTCTGGTTCTCATCGTCAAATATAGGTAAAGCGCTTATTTTTTGTTTTACCTTACAATGGTTTCTGGTATAACCCCCCTTTTTTCCGCAATCCCAAATGATGATCTGGTCTTTGGCGGGCGACCGCCGGTTAAAAATAGTTTTTTTTTTATTTTTTATTTTATTTATTTAGGCGGTCGTTTTGGACATCGCCGCCGGATCTGGCTTAGTTGGCTTAGGTAGTTATACAAGGATGTGGTTGGAGAAAGTGGGCGGAAAACGTCGTTATAACATTTTTTATTATTATAGATATTAAATATTTATAATTTTATTTTTTTATTTCGATTAAAATTTTCAAATATCTCCGATATATTTTCGACATATCTTCAATATATCTCCAAGCGGGTTGGCTGGCACAATGTCGATATTTGATGTAGAAAACCGTGTTGTAAATAAAAAAAAGAATTGTCCATTTCATTTATTTTGAGTGAAATGAATATTTTTTTTGTTCTTAATATATGAACTTCAATTTTTGCGTTGTCAATGTCTGGTCATTTAAGTTTCATTTATCATCTTTATCTTGCAGATGAGACTTGAAGGTATGTCAGTAAATAGAAATGGGCCTCTTGCAGTTGTTGTTGAGGTTTTCTCCATTCTGAACAAGTTTTAGTTACTTGTTTAGTTGTTGAGCTTTGTATATGGCGTGTAACATCATTTATTTGAATTTCAAAGGTTTTTGAAGTTGCACCTTCCCTTTTTATGGTAGATGTTCGGAAAGCTGCTGGGGACACTCTCGAGTATCATAAGGTAGTTGAGGGCTTCTTTTTTCTTATTATTCAATTTTCAATTTCATATTGAGCTGTTAGTACCAGTAATGTATTGTTTTTTGGAGAGAATTGACACGGAATCTGTGAACATGTATCACTTCCTAGAGATTTGAATGGATCTCTGTATGGCAAGAAGAAAAATAAGAGGAAATATTAGATAGATTGTAGTTTCTACATTGATCAGAAACATATCTGCTCCAAAATGAATAATTGACCACTCCATGGATGCATAATTTTGACCATTTTCAAATTCCATCTAAAAGGGATTTTGGCAAAGTCCATTTAGGAGCTCAAGGCTTTGAAGAAGAAAGCATTGACTTGACCCAATTTTGGCAAAACTTGAACATTCTTCTTTTTATTGCAGTTCTATAAAACCTTTTGTAGCAAAGTGGAGCCTATTATCTGGAAGGCAAAAGATGAGAGTGGAGGTCACCTGCTGCAAACTGTCAGTTGCTGATCCGGTCTGTGCAGATCAGACAAGGGTGTGAAGCAATATTGTGAGCAGCTCAGGATGGTTTTGTGACTTGTGACCAAAGCTTTCTATACAAATTTGATATGAATAAGCTAGCTTCATGCTCTGGGCGATAACTGTATTTATCTCATGATAAAATCTAAAAGCCTTGTTCTTTTGGATTGCAAGTCCTTAAGCGAGATAGACCCACCAGCAAGCATTGCTTTTGCGTAAAATATTGTCTTATTTGACTATTTTCAGTGTTGTAAATGATTCTCAGATGCAAAAGTTGATCCATGAAGACCAAGATTAAGTTTTATAATTTTACAGTTGGTAAAATATTTATTTTATGGTGCATCTTATGTTACCACTGCTTGAATCTAATTTCTATGGTAATTGTGTGAACTGGAATTCTGGTAGTTGAATTAATGTACTCAACCATTGAAAAATATCTTGATATTGGCAACTGTGATCAGAGTCATGACCATCTATGTTGCGGGCAAGTCTTGAAATATTATGTTCTTTTCCCTTTTAAAGATCTTTTATTGTAGTCACTCTGGCACAAAAAAAAGAAAGAATACAAACAATTTATGCTAGCAATTAGTGTGTTATGAGCCAGCCAATATGAAGTTCAAAATGCGGGTTTTCTTCCTCGTTTTTTGTTAAAATCATTGTATATAATTTCATCCTTATATATGACAACCCTCCAGAATTTCCTGGAGCTCCTCCATGAAACAATCTTGAGGCTGTTGAAAAATGGAAGAAAATGTCATGCAGTATAACTTACATTATGACATCTGAATTGTGAAATCATTGACAGGGTTGCATTTACACTTGGCTGATCAGTAGTTTCTTCTGTGCAAGCTTATATGCCCCAACTTTCCCTTAGTGGTGGTCATTTTTTTATAGTAAAATCAATGTTTTTTAGGGCATCTTCGCCAGATCAGTATTGTAGAAATTGTGGGAGCTCAATTAGAAAATGCGCATTAGAAATTTGACTACCTGACGTTCTATATTGATCTTAATGTTCTAAATTGTTGTCTTTGAGGTAAACAAAAAGTAGGGTATCATGGTGGGTGGTGTTTATTTTGTGAAATGAGGAAAACAAAAAGGAGTTGTCTCGGCCGGGACAAGGGACGGGGTTTGAGCTCTGTTGGAGGTTGCCAGATTACTATTTTCGCCGCAGACAGGTTATTGTCGGGGCCATCTAAACCTTTATCAGACAAAATTGATGCCCTGTTCGTTCTCTGTATCCGACCATGTCCTCACCGTCCCCTTCACTTTCCAAGTGGTAGCTGTTAATATTTATAATTATAAATATTAATAATATATAGTTCATTTTTACAATCAAATTATTAAAAGAATTATATAATACTAAATAGAGGTGACTCTTTATTGTTTCATAAAAGATAAAAGACATCAAACTATCTTTATAAATATTTACTCTTTGCCTTATTCTAAAACAAGACAAGCAAACACAAGATGTGAGAAAAAAAGAGAAAAATAAAAAAGGAATATAGAGATAAGAATAGTGATTAATATTATTCACTAATTTAATCATATGCAGAGTATTGAGATAGAAAAATTTTATAATCTCAATTGTATAGGTTAGGTGAGTAATTGTATATCTCTATATTTTTTACGATTGTAATCTTTTATTAAAATAGTGAATTGCTCGTTAGTGTCCCGTGGTTTTTAACTCTCAAGAAAAAGAGGATTGTCCATGTTAAATCATTACTCCTTTGGTTTTGTTTTATCGATTATTTCTCAGGCATTATTTTCTTATATCTTGTACTTGTTGTTGTTGATTTCCATCTTTGGGGATTTTTTTCAACAATTGGCGCTGTCTATTGGAAATTTTGGGTCTCATTTAATTAGATCTTGATTTGAGTGGGAGTCATGTTAGATACTTCCAATACTAGAAAGAATGAGAAATTTGATGGAACAAATTATCAATAGTGGAAGATGCAAATTGAGGATCATCTATACGAGAAACAACTACATTAATCGCTTGTATGTATCAAGCCAGAAGCGATCAACCAAGGAGTGGGCTTTGTTGGATAGTCGAGCCTTAGCTATCATCTAATTGCGTTAAATACAGTCAGTGGTGTTTAATGTTTCCAAACAGACAATCGTCCAAGGGTTAATAGAGGCATTAACTGGTGTTTATGAGAAGTCATCAACCTCTAACATGTTATTTTTGTTGAGGAAACTTATCTATTTAAGGATGCTCGAAAGTAAATCTATTGTTAATCATTTGAATGATTTCAATAAATTTTAGGCATAACTTGAATTTGTGGAGATAACCGTTAATGAAAATATTAAATCTTTAATGTTTATGTGTTCTTTGTCGGAGAGTTAGGATACATTAATTACATTTATAAAAAATGCATCAAAATAACACTTAAAGTTTGATGAAGTGCTTAGTGAAATCTTGAATCATGAGATAATGAAGTGAAGCATGGTAGATAGCACACCGTCCATCTCGGGCACAACTTTGTCGATGGACAAAAGCAAGGGCAAAAAAGAGGAAGAGGTCAAAGCAGAGGTTCAAGGGTAAGTTTACTTGTTGGATTTATGACAAGGAACGACATGTAAAGAGGATTGTCCCGAGCAAGTCAAGAATATAGCTAATGTTGTAAATGGTTATGAAAGAAAATTTTGTTTATTAGTTCATAATGATTACAAAATAGACACATGGTATATTGCTTTATGTGCTTCATTTCATTGTATTTGTCACAAAGAATGGTTTTGTGATTTTGTCAAGAGTGAGTATGGATATATAATAATTGACAATGGTCAGAAGTGCAAAATTAAAGATAAGGGAGTAATTCATTTGAAGATGCATAATGAAAGTAAACTTATTTTCAAGGAGGTCAGTTATATACCTGAATTGAAGACGAATCTTATATCTGTCAACGAGTTGGACCAAGAGGGCTATATGATCACATTCGAAAATAATTAGTGGAAGACCAGTAAGGGACCATTGGTGGTGATCAAGGGGAAGGCGGTGGGCACACTTTACCCATTGTCTACCAAGGTATATCTACTTGTTTCTTTGGTCGTTGAGAAAAATAGCATATCAACTTTATGATATAGAAGGCTTGGTCACTTGAGCGAGAGTAGGATGAAGATCTTACATTCCAAGGCGGTTTTGATAGGTATAATTGATCCTAACTTTGGTTTTTTTGAAGAATGTATTTTAGGTAAACAGAAACGGTTTAGCTTCACAAAGGATGGGTAAGAGATGAAATCCAAAAGGTTGGAGTTGGTTCATACGGATGTTTGGTGGTCAGCCCATGGTAAATCTTTTGGATGTAGTTTCTATTTTGTTACCTTCATTGATAATTTTAGTAGGAAGAGATAGATCTACACTATTAAGAATAAATCAGAAGTCTTTAGTATTTTCAAGATATGGAAAGCTTGAGTTGGGAATGAAACAGGTTTCAGATTAAAATGCCTTCCTGTCAGATAATGGCTGAGAATATTGCAATAAGGAGTTTAATTCTTATTTTAAAAAGTGGGGAATTAGAATAATCAAGATAGTGCAGGACACCACAAGAGAATGAGATGGCGGAAGGAATGAACAGGACCATCCTAGAGCGAGCGAGAAGCATGAGAGTTCATGCTGGACTCCCTTTGTATCTTTGGGGATCTATTGTTGATATAGCTATCTATCTAATCAACTGAAATCCATCAAACATCTTAGATGGAAAAATACCAGACGAGGTATGGTCTTGTAAGAAAGTTAACTACTCTTATCTTAAGGCTTTTGGTTATATTTCATATGCACATGTTGATAAGGAATCAAGAAAGAAGTTTGATTCAAAATCTCTCAAATGTGTATTTCTTGGATATGGGTGTGACGAGTCTGTTATCCGAATGTGGGATTTCGAGAACAACAAGGTGTTTGAAGTCGGAATGTTGTATTCAATGAAGAGTGCATATACAAAGACAAGAAGATAGAAAAGAGTGAGGAGTTAAAAAAAAAAAGTATATGGAGCTTGATAAGACAAATGAAGAGATATTAAGTGCTAAAAATCAAGGATTTGTTCTAAGTGATGTTGAATTATTATCTTCTAAGAAGACTGAATAAGAAAGTGAGTCACAGGCTAATCATCCAAATGATGATAAATCAAATTCTGAATATTTTGATGCACAAGTTGAAATTGATGACGTAGAGCCACCACAAGAGATAGTTGTTGCTCCCAAACCAAAGAGGAGCACAAAGGTCAGAAAGCCTACTTAGATATTAAATTTAATTGTACAATATATTTTGTATGCTGATGCAGGAAAACCAGAGTCCTATGATGAAACCATGAGTGACAAAGGTCGTTTTAAATGGCAGTTGGCCATGATGGATGAGATGTCATCATTGGAGAAGAATTATACATGGGAGTTAGTGAAGTTACCACCAAAAAGGAAGGTTATACAAAACAAGTGGATCTATCAGGTCAAGTCAGAAACTGGTGGTATACAAAGATGTAAGGCAAGACTTGTGGTAAAAGGTTTTGGTCAAAGAGAAGGAATTGATTTTTATGATATATTTGCACCTGTTGTAAAAATTATTTCTATTAAAATTATTTTGAGTATTGTGGCTGTAAAGGGGTTGTATTTAGAACAGCTTGATGTAAATACAGCTTTCCTTCATGGTAATTTAGAGGAGGAGATCTATATGGAATAACCAAAAGGATTTGAAGTCAAAGGTAAAGAAAATATGGTGCACAAATTGAAGACGAGTCTATTTGGACTCCAACAAGCACCAAGACAGTGATATTTAAAATTTGACCAGTTTATGTTGGATAATGGATTTGCTAAAGGCAATTCAAACCACTATGCATATCTACAAAATTTTATTGATGACAATTACATTATTTTAACTTTGTATGTAGATGACATGCTTGTAGCATGGACTTGTATGAAGAAAATCTTTAATCTAAAGATGAGGTTAGCCAAAAGTTTTTCAATGAAGGACCTGGTGAAGCAAAACAACTTCTTGAGATGCAAATTTCCCGAAACAAGAAGAGGAAGAAGTTGTGGCTATCTCAAGAAGGGTATGTGAAGAAAGTTCTTGAGAGATTCAACATGAATAAATCTAAGCCAGTGACTACTACTTTGAGTAGTAAATTTCAATTGTCCAAAGAACAAGGTGCTAAAAGTGATGAAAATGAAGCTTCCATAAAAACGGTAACTTATGCTTGAGCTATTGGAAGCCTTACATATGTTATGTGAGTCCAAGAAAAGATATTGCACATGCAGTGAGAGTAGTGAGTAAATTGATGAACCAAAAAAAAGAACACTAGAACGCAGTGAAATGGATTTTCAGGTACGTGAAAGGAACTTCTAATTTCTCTTTGTGTTTTGGAGGTGATAATATTAATGTGCAACGTTATGTGGACTTGAACCATGCTTGAAATAGAGACAATGGCAAGAGTATATCAGGATACATCTTTTAGTTGGTGGAACTGTGGTAAGTTGGGCTTCCAAATTACAAAAGATAGTTGCTTTATCTTCAACTAAAGCTGAATATGTGGCTACTACAGAATCTAGCAAGGAGCATATTTGGATTAAAACTTTAATGAATGAGTTAAGTTTTAATTGGGTTGATTACACGTTGTTTAGTGATAGTCAAAGTGCAATCCATTTATCCAAGAACTCAACATTTCATTCTAGAATTAAGTATATTCAGTTGATGTATTATTTTATCAGATCTTTGTTAGAAGAAAGTAAATTGAAGTTGGGGAAGAGTGATGGCAAAAGGAATCCGAAGGATATGTTTACCAAACTGGTGGAGGGAAAAAAGTTGAGTTTGTGCTCAACTTTGGTGAACTTGTACCAACATGCAGGTGAAAGACTTATGCGACGAACAAATGGAGGAAGAATTAGGACTAATGTGTTCCAATCGGATTTCAAGTAGGAGTTTGTTAATATTTGTAATTATGAATATTAATGATATGTAGTATATTGTCACACTCGGAATACTAAAGGAATCATGGGATACCAAACAGAAGTAATTATTTTTTATATGGAAGATGAAGGGCATCAAACCATCTCTATAAATATGGACTGATTTGCCTCATTCTAAAACAAGACGGGCGAATACATATATGAGGGGAAAGACTTGTTC
Source organism: Piper longum (assembly GCA_032619315.1). Lineage (NCBI taxonomy): Eukaryota > Viridiplantae > Streptophyta > Magnoliopsida > Piperales > Piperaceae > Piper > Piper longum. The sequence goes on from JAVDBV010059713.1 coordinate 33,139, forward strand.
GTTGTTATCCCGTTATTTTTGTTTCTTGAGAAAATGAGGGTTTTTCACGTTTAAATCACTGTTCTTTTAAATCACTGTTCTTCTTGATCTCCAACTTTGGGAATTTTTCTCAATAGTGGCTACTCGCTCCATCTTCAGCCGCCATCTCATGGTCGGCACAACCTCTACGTCACCAAAGGAAAACTCTCCGTCACCGGTGTGCTCCCCTGCCACCTTCAACATCTTCTCTCTTGCCACCCTATTCCAACCTTGGCAACGCTTCTTTCAAGCCTCACATATGGTATCACCATCAATAGGCGGTGGCTATCGATCTTTGGCCAGTCTCATCATGGGCCACCATCAGCCTCTCCTCTCCGCCCACTCTCTTCCATCTTAGTGCAATCATTAATATCATTGGTGAAGTTGGGTCCAGCATCAATGATAAAATTGGTGCCAACGACAACTGTTTGAGCCGGCCACCGATCTGGCAGCGACTTTTTCGACGAGGACCACTAGTCTGGATCAAGTGGCTATCCCCTCACCTAACTATCACCGATTGAGCCACTTAGTTTGCTGGGTGAGTGTGGCACTTGTGACAGTCATAACACAAGTCAGCCTAAAGTTCCAATACAAAAGTTCTAAGTTTTGCTCGACGATGAATTGCTCAAAAGAAAAATTTTGTATTCAGTATTGAAATAGTACAAAATTTACAAAGAATTTATGAAAAAAAAGAAAAGAAAAATATCACAAACAGGCGACAAGAATAGAAAAATTTGCAACAGGCAACAAACACAAACAAAATGCCACATGTAAAGAAAGCACCAAGATACAACAATTCGTAAACTATAGCGACGCTTCTTAACGGTAGGTTGCAACCAGATAGAAGTGGTTTCAAAAGTAGTACCCCTATTATATAGGATAGAAAATTTTGATGTCCCATGCAAGTGGTAGACAATGTGGTTATACAGTCATATTTTTATAGCAAGTTTTGGTTACGTGACACGAGGGAGGTAACTGCTATAATTGTTGCTGCTCTAAACCTTAACAAAGCTGGGCGGTCGAGCCTCTGGCTTGTATTATCTCACTCTCCTCTATTCCATGAGGACGATTTGGTTATTTATTTATTTATTTTTATATGAAATGTAAGAATGACGTAAATGGTTAGGACGATGGGTCGGTAGGCCCAAGAGGAGAAATATACTTGTAACTTGCAAATTTATAAATGTAAAAAAAACAGGTGGGTGGAAGAGTGGCAAGTGAAATTATTTATATTTTTTCATTAATTAATTATTGATTTATTTGATTGATCTTCTGTTGATTAACTTAAATAAAAGTTGATATATTTTGATAGATTAAAATGTTGTCGATTTACTAAGTATCTTGAATTATTTTACTTAATTAACTTGATTAAGTTAATGAGTAAATTAGTTTTAATTAATTTTAGTCATTATTACTTAATTTACCAATTGTAATTTTTGGTATAAATAAAAGCATTTAGTATGTGGCTTGTCATGGTTGATTACTTAAAGGTATGAGAATAATTTTAATGTGCATTTATGTTAGTCATTTAGTGATATATTATTTCAAAAAGGGCTTTGGTATATATCACTAAAATGGTATTTTTTGCCCCGAGCTTTAATCTGAGTTGTCCAATTACAAGGATGACCCAAATCTATTAATTCAAAAAAAAAATTTGATCCGGGCCTTCCAATTACAATGATGGCCAAATCTATTGATTTTTTTTTAAATGGCGGCGCTGTAAGAGGCCCACCATCGGCCACATCCGGTCGTGGGCGGCATTGTCTGGCCTCCTACCGGCCAAATCCATTGCGGCCGGTAAGGGTGGCCGCGGACGTCTAAATTACCGTTGACCAAAGTCCGAGCATGTTCGACCGAATTGAAACAAACCAAACATGGACATTTCTTAGTCCTACCGAACAACCAATCGAGTATCCGATATTTTATATTAATAACATAATGCTTTCAACATTTATAAGGCTAATATTATGTTTTATGAAAATTTTAAAACATAATATATAGTAAAATTAATTAAATTTATCCATAAATTTGATATTTAATATCTAAAATAACCAAAATTGACTTACATAGAAAAAAAATAAAAGTCACTCTTATATTTAAGAATTTAGAACAATACATTTATATTAATAATCATATCAAATCACTTACTATATAATTAAAATATTCTCAATTATATAGTTAAATTCTCAATTAAAATATTTAAGACTTTAGATCGGGCCGTCACCGGCCACATAGTGCCCTAGGATCACCTCAGCGCACCTCTATATATATATGAGAGGCAGTAGGATGTGGCATGGCTCATATAAGTAATATGAGCTACAACGGTCTGGACTATCCGATTTGATGAGCAGCCTAAATTATATCGTGTAATAAAAAGTCGAGCCAGCTAGAGCTGTTCAGAGGGTGGCTGGATCCAGCAAATTGGGCCAAAAAAATGTCCCCGGCGGGCTGTTAGCAATGGAGGATGGAGGGGTGGAGCAGGTAGGGTAAATTACTTTTTTCAGATGAGATTGATCTTGGTTGTCCTTATAATAGGACAGTCCACAATCAGTTGGGCTTATATAACTGATATAAACAATGGCTCATATAAACTTTTTTGTATAGTCCAGAGAGAGTGTGTGTGTGTGTACGTAACACCCCATATTTTGGTCTGAGGAAGATTGAAGTGCAATGTTATAATTCTAAAAGCTATTTGCTGGACTACTATATACAAGTTTTACGAAAGTGGATCTTAACCCTCAAGGAGGTTTAAGATGGTCGTCTTACTAGATTTTTATCCAGTAACTACAAGTCATACTACCATAGGAAGGTTCTTAAAGGGAGCTCTTAGCTTGAACACTCCAAGTTATGGGAGAGGTTTCACCTCCCCTATAATTAAGTGGGTAACTTTACATACTACAAATGATCAATCCAAGCTACACAAATGCAACACCCCAACGTAACTAAGAGATTGAACTTGAATTAATGTCAATGTACAATCCGATTCTTATACTTAATTACAACCTTAGAAGTTACATATAATTATTTTTATGATGATGTTGAATTTAATTCGCGTAACACATGGATCGTAGTTACCTAGTCTACATACCTACGAACAGAAATTAAACACACAGAAACAAATGCATCAACAAGTGCTAGGGCATCATACCTGAGCACTTGGTCTTCATGTGAACCCTTCAAGTGGTGTGAACTATGAGCTCTTCCAGTCCACGTTACCATGTCACACATACAATTGCAAGTAAATATGTTTAGCGTACTTAGTGTTGCTTCTTGTTGTGTTCTAGGACTTTGAAACTTACGCACCCTGCAAATGATTGTTAAAGTGCCCCAAAGTTAATACCCTTCACAATGATAATAATAATAATAATATAATAATAATGCTAAAGCTCACAATCACACTTAACACATCCACATGTATCATAACAAAGTCTAGTGCACTAGCCCAAATACAACATGAAGTTCCATTGGAACACCCCGAATCTAGTTTACCTAAGAACTAGATCAAAACTATTACAATCGAGTTGAGTCATGGCTAAATTGATTAATCTGAAAGACTGGAATGAGAAATAGACCGAAACAACTATCTTGGCTTCTCGAGAAAAGAAGACACCACTAAATGTGCAACCAACAACCAACAAGTAAACATTAATGGATGCGTGCATCAACCTAGTAAGAAGCTGCATGCAATGAAATGGCATGAGAAGATTCAACACATGGTAAGCACAAAAATATAAATGGATAAATAAGGGAATAAATACATTAAGTCTGATACCATGTTTGATCTGCTGATACATAAGTGGATGAGGGCATTCATCACAACATATGAAATAAATACATATAAGAACATGTAAAACATAAATAAAAGCATGAAAGAAAAACAACGGCACACTGAGCACAAGTGTGTATCGCAATAATCTACCCTTCCACCAAAACCGACCCAACACACAGAAAAACAAGACTTACATATATAATAGAAAAACTACTAGCAATGAGTGTCACTGGCTCAAAAAGTAGCTAATACAAATTGGCAAGTGGAAACTAACTTCCATGAGGAAGTAAAACCAATATATAACTCTATGGAAACATTCAAAGGGCATCCACTAAGGACAATCAGGCTGTAGACAAGATAGCATCCCTAACTAAACTTGTGTTGTGCCACTCTCTGCAAATGCCTCTCTTGACAATAACTATTCACACTCTTAGGGAAAAAACACATATGTTAAGTCCTCTCCAAACCTCCATACAACTCCTAACCCATTGCACAAAGGACGAGTACTATCAGGCAGTCACCTTTAATATTAATACCACAAATCTAGACATGTGTTGTACATAGGGGTGTAAACGAGCCGAGCAGAGCCGAGCAGAAGTGTGTTTGAGTTTGGCTTGATATAAAACGAGCCGAGCCAAGCTTTAATATAAATGAGCTGAGATTTAATGTAAACGAGCTGAGCCGAGCTTGTCCAAAATTTATGGTGTTTGAGCTTGGTTCGAGCTGAGCTCCAGCCAATTCAAGCCAAACTCCAACCAAGTTAGAGCCTAGCGAATGTTTATGTGCTCGACTTATATAGGATCAAAAAAAATTTTGAACATTATTTAAGTTCAATGTGACCTCAATAGTATTTATGAGCCGAGTCGAGCCAAACAATTTTTCAAGTTTGAACACATCGAGTTCGAGTTTCGAGCCGAGCATAGCTGAATAATCCTTTCCTCAAGCTCTGTTCGTTGTTCAACGAGCTAATCCATTTTGAACCGAGTATTTTTTCGAGCACAAAATTAACAAGTGGGAGCAGAGCCGAACGTAAAAAACTCGTAAGCAGGCTTGACTCGTTTACACCCCTAGTTGTACCCAACAATAACTATTCACTTCATGCCTTTCTTGGTATGAGGAAGCTCAAGACATAGAGATATCAAGATCACTCGAGAATAGAACAACCCTCTCACTATTCCAAGGCCTACTGCAACCTGCGTATGCACCTGCTCATGGTATACACAAGGTCAAGTCCACCAAGTCTTAGCTAATTAAAATCGACAAAAACTATATGTAGGGTTGGGAAGGGAATCATATAAGTAGTCCCAGAGGCAACATGAGGTGGAGCTAACTTCAAAAACAACACGAGAGATCTCATCCTCGAGAGTTAATAATTACGGAGGTAAAGTACGTATAGATAGCCCGTGTTAAGGGGGTTCGATAAGAAGCCACTTAATACATCATACAATCTGGAAATAAACCATAATAGAGTAAAGCGATAAAGTAAGAAGAATCTTAACGGACATGTGGTCCAAGCTCCAAGCGTGGCAGCAAATCTAGAGCAAGTTTGGATTTTGGAACCTATCGGAATCCACTACTTAATAAAAGACTGACAACTCTATATGATGCATGGTCGTGGTGTGTGCTCATTTTAACAATAACATCTCAAACAATAAGCAATGCAAAATAAATCTACAAATAAACACTCAACGCATAAGTAAAAGAAAAGAAAACAAGGCAAATAAGTAAAAGAACAATAAATAAAATAATATGAACACAAATAAACATCGAAATAATAATAAATAACAGCTAAACACACCCGAGAACAAGTAGGTAAATAAAGAAACTCATGAATAATAATTAAATAAATAAATCATGAATCATCCGATTAATAATAAATACATAAACATAAATAATATATTAATAATGAAAAATAATAATAATAATATAAATAACAATATATAAATATGCGACTAAACAGAAGCAATTATCAACACATACACAAGCAAGTAACTAAATAAATAAATAAATGATTACATAAATGAATAATCAATTAGTTAAATGGATAAATAATTAAGTAACTAAATGAATAAATAATTAATAATGATTAATCACAAATAATAATAATATAAATATCAAATATACGAATATATAACTACACATGAATAAATAACAACATGTGCGCGAGAAATAAATAAATAAATAATAACATGTGAATATAATATAATAAACATGAATGAAATAATAGTATTAATTAAATACATCATCAATTATAAAAATAATCTTACAAGTAAGCATCATGATTTACAAATATATAAATAAGTAGAAATAAATAATAATGGGTAAATTAATATATAAATAAAAAATAATTAATAGATAAAGAGAAGCACTCGTAACATCAAAATATGCTAGATAACAAATATATGCATCTAAACTAATATAGAGAGTCCCAAATTACTGAAAATGGTTGAAAAATAGACAAAACAGGTTCGAAAAGGCGACCGAGTCAACTGGGTTGAGTCAGCTCAATTCGGGTTAAGCTACTAGGCTAGGCTGGACTCGATAGACACAGGTGTGGGCAGGCAGATGCGAATGCAGTTAGACGGCTAAACGGACCCGACATTGCTCGTTGTCGGGAAATAGCAATGGCAATATGACTAGAGCCGCCACAAGGCAAAAAATGTATGGGAGGTGACAGTGATGGTGTCTAGGGTGATGGCTAATGGGGACTAGCCAGTGGCTGGCTGAAAAATGACCTAATAATGGAGGAACCACATCAAAGTATCTGGAATTGCTGATGAAGATTCCGGTGGCTATAGTTGGTGTGGATGGGATGGATCGCTTGGCCAATGAGTGGTGAAGGTGTATGGGTGGTCGTCTCAGCTGGAGGTGGCTCGTTGGTGCCAGAATATGGTCAAGAAGTGATGGCAACGCTGTCAGAAAGGGTGGAGTTGCTAGTGGTGAATGCTGCCATCATGAGGGTTGAGGTGGTGTCAAGAGCTCAACCGTGGAGAGGAGAGTCACTTTGGGTGGTTGGCCTTGCTGGAGGGAGGTCACCGGCACTAGAAAAAGCCTTGAAAACGGCAGTGGCGGCAGAAATTTAGCCAACAAAACAGCCTCACCGTTGGCCAATGCGGCAGTGCCCGTGCCGGTGGTGTGTATGGGTTTCTAGCAGACTACGTGGTAGTCACAATAGCGGCAGTTTAGCGGATGGAGTCTCACTGGTGGGAAGCCAAAGTGGCGACACCAACTAGGGTAGAAATCTTCAAAACTAGTGAGAGAAAATTCCATGAAAATGGGAGGGGAAGTTAGGACCGATGTGGATGACCTAGATCCTGCCACATGGTGCAAGTGGTTCGTCCGACAAGTCGTGGGCTTAGTGGCGTCCACCTAGGGTATATATATATATAGTCAAAAACTTGAGTTTGACACTGACAAAAATAAAAATTGACTCAAAGCCTAATTAAGACTCTACAAACGGATATCGAGGTGAGAAAGCTAAATAGGCCTTAAAACCCTAAACTCAATTGCAAAAAAATTTGAGAATCAAATCGAACTCAGCCCACATGGGCAATCCTATAGTCTAAAATTCCTAAGATGCATGCAAATGAGATACCCTAAAAAATCCCAAATAGTTACTAAACATTGCAACGACCTAAATCTAGCCATAAAACCTTGAACTAACAGAAGTAAGAATTCATATACCTTGTGTATATACTAATAACTCATGGTCTCTTGAAGCATAATAGAAGCTATTATCTATATATTGGGCATACCCAGCCTTCATATCTTGTTCATATGGCCATCTAGGCCCTATATTTATTGTCTAAAGCTGAACCGACTCGAAAAGACTCAAGACTTGCCCGAACTGGGTCAGGCAATGAGTGAGTAAAACCTTAACCCCAAAGCTAGGGTTTTACACCCATTGTTCAGGATAATACATAAATCTCAAATACATAACAAATTTCCCAATATACATAGATTCAAGACACAATAAGGTCATACACATCAACGCATGGTACCAACCCCCGCCATGCACCTCTCATCTACATAAATGTAGAAAACTTGTCAGTAATTAACCACGTTTGATTACGGGTCCAAAAATAACCATTAATATACCTTGCTAACATATGGGTATCTTAATACCCACGAAAAATCATATGACTTCAGAATCCATCACACAGTGGTATGGTAAGCTGAGGCCGACACGACCAAACATCATACAAATTAAGTTCTAAAGAGCCAAAACAAATTCTTCTTCCTAAGTTCAATTTTTTATAAACTTTTACCTCATAATTGATTATAACATTATGGTGTTTAATCATCACAAATAAACCATTAACAATTATCCAAAAGTAAGATTAACTTCAATTCATGCTTAAAAATTCAAATTTTATGCTAGGTCATAACATGTACGAAAGGGCTATCTAATCTAATTCCTAAAAATGAAATGAAATTATAAATAAAGCTTCTAATCAACATAAACAAGCATAAAAGCGAGTCAATTTTAGCAAATAACCCTCCCAATAAGATGAATCAACACTTACATCTAATGAAAGAAAAACAAAAGAGAAGGGATGGAGCCTCAAGCCTGAAGGAGAAGAAGATGAGGTTGAGTCCAAGTTGATCAAGCCAAAACCTTGTTGCTTTTCACAGGTTTGGGGGTGTAGAGGTCGA
>JAVDBV010059715.1:0-18930 GCA_032619315.1 Piper longum
GAGTTTGAATATATCGAATTCGAGTTTCGAGCCGAGCCGAGCCGAACATTCCTTTGCTCAAGCTCTGTTCGTTGTTCAACGAGCTTATCTATTTCGAGCCGAGTATTTTTTCGAGCACAAAATTAACGAGCACGAGCACAAGCCGAGCCGAACCGAACGCAAAAAGCTCGCGAGCAGGCTTGGCTCGTTTACACCCCTAATAGTGATGATGAGGATCGAGGAGGACGAGATAATAAATAGCTCTTCTATTATAATTTTTTTGCTAATTGTTGAATACTAATTGACCTTTTTTCTTGTATAATATAGATTCATACAAGTAAGCGATTCTTTAATTATTAGAAGGCGATTATAAAGGAGGTAATAGATACAATAACAAAAAATATTTTTTTTCTCTACATTTTATAGAAAAAAAATGTCGTCAAGAAAGGTACCAATTTTTTTCTGTCTTCTCTACACCAATTTTTGTTGTGAAGAAAAAATCTTACTTCCTATATTTGGAGATTTTTAAATTTATGTATTAATTTTTAAACTTTTTCGTGTTAAAAAACATAAAGAACTTTTTTCACTAAACTTTTATTTACCCCACTTTTTTCTACGTTTTAAGATTTGGAAACATTTTTTGGCATTAAGAAATCACAGAAAATTAACACAGGTTCACCTACGATGTCTGTAAACATAGAGAAAATTGTGAGTTTTTGTCCGTGACAAAGATTAGCATAGAGAAGACATGATTTTTCTTTTTCGGATAGTGATAATTAACATGTCTGCGTCCTTACTTGACTTGTTAGAACTAGTCTTTATTTTGTCTGATCAATAACCTTGTTCCTCAAAGGTCTCTAATATAAAGTAATCTTCCCATGTAGATAAACAAACAATTCATCCACCAGAAATTAGTCTCCTAGCGTCAATGTCGTAAACGATGAAGGTCATCTTGCCTTGTATTGCATGTAGCCCATTTCATGAGAATGCCATTTTGATGATAGGATTTTGGTAAATTTAGCTCATGTTATAACTTGGCATCTGTTCATTATAATTTATAAGGGTTGTTCAAGAGTTTCAACGCGAGAAAAGATTGATTCCAAGTCTAATGAGTTGAGCTTGGGTTTGCGTTAACTTGACTCAAAAGTCAGATATTTTATATGACAGAAGATAAGATCAAGATATATTATAGTATGCATATTATATTTCATTCATGAATTCAATTAAACTTATGAAAAATAACGACACAATTTTAAGCATGATTAAAATGTTTCAATACATGTTTATATTATTTTATAAGTAAAAATATGCCAATTTGAAATATCTTAACTTTTAAAACAATTTTTGTGTAATTTATATAAAAAAGAGTCGCCATTAATACAAACTAGGGGTATAATTGCGCATTGCACAGAGTTATGTATTTTTTTCTTTTGCATATTGATTATACTTAGCATCTTATATTTTTATTTTTATTTTTTTTATAAATTATAATTAACTACCATCAATTTCTTTCCATATTATGTATCAACCCGCTACAAAATCTAAATCTATAGTTTACTAACAAATATCATATTCAATTAATATTATACATAGAATTTAAATAAAATCGTTTATGTTATATCATACTTTTTTCAATAGCTATTTTTTGGAAAACTCTATTCCTTTCTAAATTATATCCATTTTTCAAAATGTTCCCGCAAGTCATGAAGTACATGTGATATTCGATTTTATACTTTTTTATATTTTATTATACTTTTAAAAAATTAATCTATTCACATTATAATTATTAATGCCCTTGTTAGAATTAGAATTAACACTACAAAGATTCACTTTGTTTGAATTTTATACTTTTTAAAAAAATTGAATCAAACTTAAAATATAGTCTAACCCGATTTTAAATCCATTCATATATTTGTAAGCTTTGGAAAAAATCAATATATTAGTCAAAATGAGATTTAATTATAAACTTATTAATATTATATTATAATTTAAAAAATATATATTCTACTTAGATTAAACGTTAGTATGTACTAGTTAAATATAATCATATTTGAATTAAATACATTTTAAGTGTTTAATTTTTTGATAATTTTGAGATTTAAATTAATCAAATTACAAATTTGATAAAGATGGAAAATATAAATTGATAAAAGAACTTATTTTTTATTATTTTCGAAATTTTATAATCAATGAAAATTTGTTTCCTATATATAAAGACAGAAAATAGGTGTTTATCTTTTAGTTATTCAAATTAAAAATATGATCAAATTCTTTTAATGAGAAGTTTGAAAATGGCTATGATTGGTTACCCCTTTTTATTATTTTTATCAGATTTATAATTTAATTAATTAAAAAATATTTCATTTCTTTATCTGATTTGAAATTTGATTATTTTAAAATTCAAAAAATAACTAAAAATGTGTTTATCAAATGTTATTTTCCATCTTTATCATATTTCCAATTCAATTAATTAAAATTTTTGAAAATAATAACGTAAAATCCGTGGCTTGAGTCAGGATTTTATACTTAGGATTTTATAGTTAAAATTGAATGGTTCGACTATTACTTCTATTCTGGTCAATTTCAAAATACACAAACCGACCTGAGGCTGGTCATGCATTATGAACCATAAAAGTCATGTGTGCTCAAGTATATGGTGATAACGTTAGTAAGACAGCAAAAAAATGAATTATCAGAATATATAAGAGTACGCGTAATTTATTATTATTATTTTAGTATTAGACCGTAGAATTATTTTTGGGTCGAATAACGATTAGGATACATTATAAGCAGTTTGGATAGGTTATTAGTTATAGAGCATCTTATTGTTATGTTATGGTGTGTATTATATTTTATGGAGATTTTTTCCTATTTTTTTGGATTTCTTTTATGAATTATTCCAAGTTAGTTATTATTTTTTACTCGAATCAGAGTCAAATCAAGTTCTATTTACGAGACAACCACTAGTTTTCTTCCTCGACCACTCATTTTCTTCTTGCCTGACATCTATTTATTCCAAACCGTGGATGCTACCCCTTTACCTGTCGCTAATTCTACCGTTGGTGATCATCGCAGCCGCCATCCAGTTGCCACCTCAACATCACCGATTACCGATGACACATGGTATAATTAACTTCGACTCAATTTATTAAGGGTGATAATTGTTAGCACAACATGATAGGATTACGAATTGACGAGTTTACTATTTATTATAAATAAAAACATGAAATTTGTATGATTGAATTGTATTAAAAAGAATGTTAAGCAACTAATTAGGTAAACTAAGTAATTATCATAATCTAAGGCAATGTAGCATTGGAAAACTTATGTGTGATTGATATATGATTGATATGTGTATGTTATATGATGTGTGGATGCATTATGAGTAGGCGTTAGCTTCTAGATTTGATGTGTAAGTACGAAGTAGGAATTCACCGCCAAGGTCTGATTGGAGCTTCTACTAGGTCCGTTTAGGACACGTTCCTTGTTTTACATTCTATTATATTGTGTATTCTTTTATTACTTGTAAGACGAGTTAAGTAGTCTTTTTAACCCAGGTCATTTAATCAACCAGTTTTCATGATTAATAACTCTCGATGATGAGATCCTCCGAGTATGTTTTTAAAAACATGATCCACCACTAGTTGCCATCGGGCCTATTATATTTATCCCTTCCCAGGCATATATATACATTTTTATCGAATTTTCAATAAGACGAGAGATAAGAAAATTGACTCGCACGTACCGTGTGCAAGTGCACATACCAGTCAAAGCGGGCTCTGGATTAGTGAGCGAGTTGTTCAAATCCCGAGAGATCCTGACAACTCTTGTTTTGATTTTTTTATACCGGGAGAAACGTGGAGGTTTACTGATACTGTTTAGTAAAGAACATGTCTGGACTTACGGCTCACAGGGTACTAAAGGCAACTGCTTGAGAGTACTCGGTCTTTGTGCTTAAGGTCAGAAAAATTATGAAGGAAATAAGAGGGCTTAGGATATACTAGTAGTCCCGAGGGACTAGAAAATGAAATAAAAAAAATGTCGTGAGAGGCATCAACAGTAGCAGAACAATTAGTTCAGGATGTTACCCGGTGTGCAACCTAGTGGCTCCTCAGTAAGTGCTATTCAGAGAGTTCTAGTGAAGTATATGAATACTTTTCTTCAAATGAGAGTTATCTCTCATTTCCAGTTTGTTATGTAGTTATATTTTTAGACCATTAACACTCGTTACTAACGTGTTTTTACAATATATATAAGTGATAATCATGGATTGGATGTGTCAGCCAGGACATAGAAGCAATGATGTCTCTTACACGCACTCACACGAACTGACCGGATGTGTTTTGCCTGTTTTAATTATGTTGTTATGTTATTATGAACAATAAAATACTTATGATGAAGAATGTGGAAAATAGAAATGGATAGTGATATCACGATTTGAAACAAATATTAGTATGCAAGTTGAATGATAAAAGTGAAATGTGTATAAAAAGAACAGGTGGGTCGTATATGTTTTGATGTGATCGAATTAAATGTGTATGTGAAAAATATACTCCAATGAATCTATTTGGATCTATATATGTTGATTTGACAAGGTGACTCTTAATTGCACATTTAGGGAAGACTCTATATCTCTTATTTTACAAATTTTATTAATTTTTATTGGAATTATTTTGGTATTGGTTGATATATCATCCATGTAGTAGTATGTTAGGGTTTTGTGCATTCATCTATGCATAGCGATTGACATCTTCCATCTTGAGATACCGAGAATAGATTTGCATAGGTTAGGTTCGGGTTAGCCGACCTAACCGGGACCACTGACATTCCTGTTCGGTTTTTGAGCGTGAACTAGATTTTGAGTGAATATTAGTAAGATTTGGAAAAAAAATTTAACCATCTTAATTATATTTTTAATTTGATTGATTAAAATGACATAATAATAATAATAATAATAAATATTTGTTTTCAACTCTTATTTTTCATCTTTATCACAATTCTTATTTAATTAATAAAAATTCTGAAAATAATAATATGAGTACGATTTGGAAATAATAATATTTATAAGATTTGGGGATAATTCTAAAAGATTAGATTATATTTTATATAGATTTTAAAGTATCTTAATAAGATTTGAAATTATTTTTTAATGATTTTATTATTACGACATCCAATGCAAAAATTCCTAAAGATTAGATTATATTTTATAGAGATTTTAAAATTATCACAATCAATTATTTAGACATTTTCCATCTTCATTATATTTCTAATTTAATTGATTAAATAATTAGAAAATAATAATATTAAATATGTGTTTATCAACTCCTATTTTTCTTTTTTATTACATTTCTAATTTAATTAATAAAAAGTTCCGAAAATAATAATATTATTAATAAGATTTGGAAAAATATGAAAGATCAGTTTTTTCAGCTTATCATATTTGGAATTTATTTAATTAAAAAATTCTACAAATAATAATATTAATATGAAAGATCCTACATTCTTGTTTATGACTTGGGTTCATTTATATTATCAATTTATGAGTTGCTTTCATCCAAAGCCAATATATAACGAAAAAATTATTTGCACAAATTGCCCAGTTAAATCCAATAGAAAACCTGTAGCTTGGCTAATAAATTCATCTGTTTGATGTTTCTAAAGACAACAAAACTGCTGTTTTCAGCTTTGAATACTCCTTTTGAAGAAGAGCTCTGATATTCCAACGTTGACGGTCAGATAGTACCACTATTCCACTTGATGAGTGTTAAAAAGACTTGTAACTAATGCATTTTAGAAAACGTGCATACACTTGAACGTGGGCTCATGGTGTAAAATTAACTTCTGAAAGATAGTAAGAAAATGAAAGAAGATTAATGTAAAAATAAAAATAAAACAAATAAAAGAAATCGATTTTTCAATTACTTTCTCTTATGTAAAAAGAAAGAAAATTTTATATAACATCATTATCACTTTAACTTGCTTTTTTTACTGTATGAGAAAATGGTTGTAAAGGGATATTCTCCCCTGATGAAAAACAAATTTCTTTTCTTCGGTTTTCTTGGAAACCAAGGACGAGAAAGGGTGAGCATTCTTTCGCTTTCTTATAATCCAAACTGATGTTCATAACGAACAAAAAAAATGAAAAGATTGTGAGGAACAATATATTTGAGTAACTTTCGACTTCAAATTGATTGTTTCTAACAGCTTCATTACCAGAAGGCTATTTTATTAACATAAAGGCCGACCCACAAACAAGCCCACTACACTTAAAAACTAAATATCACCAAAGCCCATTTAAGCTTGTTATTAAAATAATCTCACATGTCTAAGCGAGATGATAGACGGTGCCCATTGTTTAAACAGGTGCATGTAAACTGGAATTCCTGTAACAATCGGCGTGATAGATTTGGGGGCTAGTACATGATTACCTGTTTGACATTTATTAAACCTCCAAAAATAGCTAGTCATTTGTTATTGAAACTCACAAACCCATTTTTACACCACCCAACCAAACCACTTATTAAAAAGGGGAAAAAACATTAGAAGTGAACACATTTCTACACCACCCAACAAAACGACATATTAGAAAGGGAAAAGAAACATTAAAATATACAGAAAACTAATCTAGAACAAAAAATTGTTAGACAAGATCAAAATCAACCAAAAATCACCAGAAACTTTCTACCACCCCATAGTCCATAAATAACCTTGACATGGATTACAATGATAGTTACATTTTTTTGCTGTAGCTAAGGATGTTGCAGATGAATGATTGCCCAACTCGACAAGGATAAGTTAGACAAAAAGTGCATTAGCTTCAACTTCGCCCCCATGCCACGTGTATTCACATAAGATGAAATGGGATCAAGTAAAAATGCAGCTACGAGGGAATTGACTCACATAGAAAGATGTTCATCATATATCAATGGCAGCCAGTGATTGACTGCAGAAGTGTGTAAGCCAAATAGCTCTTTCAGCCTAGATAACGTTAAGATACACCAGCAGTTATTACATCTGATCCTAATATCTCAGGAAACCTCCCAAGAAGATGTCCAATGCACAACAGTTACATCTGCTTGTTCAGACTTGACCCCTTGCGAATGCGACAAGAAGGGTGGCAGCCACAAGAGAAGGCAAAGAAAAATTCACCCTGCCAACCTGGGCAGCCATTGGCACAGGAATATCAACCCAGACCCTCACTCCCTCAAGCCACTCACTCGCTACTAACAACCTCACCAATTACTACGAGTGCTATCACACTTCCATAATAACTGTACACTTCCATGGCTATTCAAACAACCTGACTAAAAATAAGCAGGTTTCAATGCCACAATGATCGACATCAAACAATCACCAATAATAGATCGATGCACCATATCCTAAAACAGAGGATTGCGAATATTATTCCAACATGTGGGTATCCATTTCTTCCATGCTAGATCTCCCGGAACAGTCCATGACAGAGTCACCTAAAAATTTTCCAAAAATTTAGGTCTAGATCAAAAAGAGAAATCAACTTGTATGCGATGAAGTCAAGCTTACCAAAAATCAAATCAATAGAAGGCCTTTTTGGGGATGCATTCCTCTTTTTATCTACATTCAATCATGGAACAAACATGAGGATGATGCAGAAACATAATATAAGAAATGATGGTTCTTGGTTTTATAAATTGTGCAGCTTTGAATAAAAAATTGTAGGTAAAAAATTTGTCAATATTTCTAGTAAGCAATACTTGTCAGAACACCCGACATTTCTAAGGAGAGGCTAGTTAGACATTTTTCAATAAGCATCTGTCCACAAACCAAGAGACTGATGGTGACCTTTCAAAGCATCAAAATTCTTGTACGTGTAGCCTACAAAGCTCAAGTCCTTTGGAGTTAAAAGCATCTAAACACAGTAAAGGAAAAGAAAATTCATCAGACAAGTGTAGCTATCAATAAAATGGTCGTCAATATAAAGGAAAATAAAATAAGACATTAAAAAAAAAAACCGGAGACTATCTAGTGAAGCCAAACTCTTAACTTACGTTAATTACTATTTATATATCAAAACCAAAAGTTAACACCTGAAGAGAGATCAAAGTCAAGACAAAGTGAATGGTGATACCAATCACAAAGAAAAATCTTCATCATATTTTCTTTCAAGTATATGTGTCTACAAATGAGCCAACCACGAATATGCCACTCTTGCTAGACTACTTTCCATCTCATCAAACTAAACCAATTATCAACAACAGATAAGAAAGCATCTACCATCTACAGATAATGAAAATGAAGACAGGCAAAACATCAGGCACCTTTCTTGTTGGTCCTGATCCCATTTTTACAGGAGTCGGAGGATCCACCTACAACATAGCTTGCGGTAAGCATATTTTTTTTATTGAAAAGGTAAGCATAGATTTGAGTTACAAAAAGAAAAGGGACCAGAGAACACTACAATCCATTAAGAAAGCTTGCAACATACTCGAAGTAAATTTTTTTGATACTAATATTTATAATGAAAGGACTGGAGGTTACTTTAGAAGGTTTTCCTAAAAATTAACTGTGTTGGCAAGAAACTAAACAAAAAAGTCAATTCAAGTTTGATCAACTTCAATGCTAACTTTGTAAATGCAATGTGGACAAAAGAAGACATGCTCAACATAGGCACAAAGGTTTGTCAGACTAATGACAGGGTCAGAAGGGAAAACATGTAAAATGGAAAAAGAAATTGCATAGAAGTGCCACAGAACCATTAAGATACACACAACATAGCTTTAGCCAGTGCACTAGCTTATGCTCAAAAGCCTAGATTCTATTCTCATTCCCACTATATATACATTATTACTTTTTTTCATTTGAAGCAGTAATACTAATCCAGATATATTTTTACACGTTGCCAAGCTCACAGCCACGAAATAATTTGCTTTATAAAAGAGAAAAAACATTTCCTTCTTGAGACGCACAAAAGACAGCTCCAAGATTCCAGCATATGTTCAAAATTTGCTAGTGAGTAGTTAGCAAATACTAAAAGCAACATTACAAGGATATAATTGTGGTGACAGAGCAACTGGAGAACAGACAAAATTAGGAAGTAATAATATAATTGCTTACATCATCAAACTTCAAAAAGTTCTGTGTATCCAACTCGCCATTGACTTCAGGTTTGAATGCTGCTTCGATTTCATATAGTCTGTCCCATACTATATCTTTGAACCAGGGATGAGCCTGGAAAAAAAAGGTCCTCTTGAATTAAGAAAAAATGATAATTGTTAAAAGACAACAATAGCTATCCAAATAAAAAATCGGCAATACTTTTATCTCTTTGGCTCCCCCAATACCCAGCCTATGCTCAACATCACAAAGCAGCCGGTATATTAGATCCTTTGCTTCAGTAGTTAACCTTGAATCTTCAGGAAATTTAAGATGATTCCTCCAGTGCACAATCTGGTTTTATAATTCACGGTTAAGTGACTGGTGTATAAATAACAGGCTATTCATGCATCTTTAATAAGGAAATCAGAATAAAACTCAGATTCAAAGAATAATGCAAGTTTTGTAAAACCATCTACCCCTGCCAAAGGTGTACGTTCTTTGTACAGAAGGAATTGTTTACAGATAGATTTCTCATATGGATTGTAATATAGCTAGAATAAAATTCTAGTTGGTTTATAATTAGATGTGATGTGTACCTTATTTAGTTGTTAAGTCATGACTAATGCAATCCTTATAATTATCATGTTGTGGTCACCATAAAAGATCGACCTTTTATTACTCCATAATTTTTTGACAGCCTCCAAGAAAACCATTGTCAATCATCAGCTCTACAACAATTAATAGGTTCAAACAAATACTAAATAACAATGTTAAGCTCATTATATGAATTCTCTTATCAGCCCAATGTTCATCCTGTGACACTTAAGTTAGTTCATAACAATAGAGAAAATATGCCGTAAGTTCTGAAAATAGTTAAGCAATCGACAGAAACCATTACATGCAGAAGGAAGGAAGCATAACAAGCACAAGTAAAACATGCATTATCCACAAAATGAGATGGAAATATATGAACAGGTGAGACTTACCTTTCTGCAAGTGGTTATGGGTTCATCAGAATAAAAGGGTGGGTAGCCGACAAGCATTTCAAACATTATTGCTCCTAAAGACCACCTACAGAAATTATGATGGTAAAATTCTAAAAACAAGAATATTCAACGTCCACAATGATCACTATAATTGAAACTTAAATACATTGAAAATACTATAAAAACAAAGAGCACACAAAAATGATTGTGAAGCAATAAATGCAAAGAAACCATAAAAATGTAATAATCACTATTTTACATGGCATTGGCAGATAACACGGTTTTATAGACTGCTGGTTATCTTGTTATTCATTCGAAGGAAAAAGTTACGCATCATTGACACACAGAAATTTATTTCCCAAATAACATTGTCAGCAACTTCATGATGGTTACCTGAAGCTCAGTCGAGAGGAAACCCATAAACAAAGGCAAAATTATCCCACAAAATTTGCTTAACATTGTAGGCCATCAAAATCAATTCTAGAGTTGAGCCTAGAACATGATGGAAGGAGTTTGAAATAAAGAATGGAATTAAATTACCAGTCACATTCCATGCCATAGCCTTTCTTGAGCAACACTTCAGGGGCAATATAGTCAGGAGTACCCACCGTAGAGAATGCCTGGTAAATGAACAATGAACTCGCATTTATGAATACCAAACATCAGGATGTTTAAGTTTATGGAAGCCTAAGTTAGCAGCACATGTTAATTATGGCTTTGAAGTGACAATGAAACAACATTAGCAATAGAGAATTCGAAATTAGATTTCCAATTAAAGAAATCACCATATCAAGGTTGACTTGTTTAACATTTACCACTGCTTGTTTAATCACCTTCTAATGAAAGAAATGCATTAATATGTATGATTGGGGGGCTGGGGGACATAACATACAAAAACGAAGCAATAAACAAGCCAAAGACTTTTCAAGAAATGACTATTACCAACTTTCTCCGATTCATCTTCCAATGTTGAAGTTGTTCGAGATTACTTTTCCACTGATTTCCATCGGTAGTGTCAGGGAAACAGCCATCCACATCCATAGAGTCTGTCTCATTGATGTGGTTATTTTGTTTGAATGCAGAAAAGGTCGAACAGTCAAGTGGTTTACACAAGCCAAAATCTGACAATTTCATGTGCCCATTTTTATCCAATAGAAGATTGTCGGGTTTAATATCTCTGAAATAACACGGGAGTGAAGAACGGTAAGGACTGGGACATTTTTTGCATCATGTTCAAACGAAGAAGAAAATGACCTATTGAATGCTATATGATAACTAACCTGTGAATGTAATTATGCCTGTGAATAGATTCTATGGCTAGCACGCTTTGGGCAATGTAGAATTTGGCTACCCTTTCTGACAAAGTGTCTTCCCTCATAAGCAATGTCATCATGTCACCACCAGGAAGATATTCCATTATTAAGTATAGGTAATCAGCATCCTGAAATGAGTAGTACAATTTTACAATACAGTGGCTGGCAACTTCAGCTAGCAGATTCCTTTCTGCTCTTACATGTTCAACCTGTGATAAACAAAATCAATTCATGATGCACATATGGTAAAAACAGAATTCATGATGTCAAAAAACAGAATGCTAAGCAGTAGACAACAAAAAGCAAAAGCGCATGACAGCATATAGACAATAGATAAGCCAATAGGCAAAATTGAATCACATTTTGAATGTTGGTAAAGGTCACAAATTATTGCAAAATTTGTAACATTATATATGTCCAGGATTTCTTCCTAGAGGAAATCCTCATTTTGGGTTCTAACATGACCTAGGAATTTGATGGTGCAAAATTCTGACGACTATTAAATTTACCGAAGAAGAATCGAAAAACAACATCCCTATTTTTTTACCACGGTATAATGAACCAGGATTGATATGGATAGAGGGACGTTCAAGTCCCTTCCTTGAAAAGATTCCAATAGTTAAAATGGTTGAACATATTTCTGAGGACATGATTGCAACATAACAAGATGCAGAATGCACACTTTGGCTTTCAACAACAATTCCAAAATAATATCTTTCAAAGATAAACTCCACCAATGATCGTGAATTGCCGGTCCCTTGCCTGAACAAAGGAGAAGGGTTGACATTTGAAAGGGCATCCTACCATCATAACTATGCTATTTGCAATCCTGTAAATCCTATTTTAGGATCCATGTCCCCAGCACCTTTTTGGTATTAGGTGCAAGAAGGAAAAGAATATTATTCATAGATAGTGCAAAATGTAACTAAATTAGTCATTCATGTACGGCAACCACCATATCGCACAAAAACTTTGTAACTGACCTGGCCCCTGCTAAGCATTTCTAATTTCTTCAACTTCTTCATGGCATAAATGTTTCCAGAAGACTTCTCCCTACAAAGCCTAACCTGCAGAATAGAAACTACTGAGCATCCAAGGTCAATTTGTACAAAAAAAAAGTAAATGATAAAAATAAGGGAGACAAGTACTACATCAGGTAAATGGAAGAAGCCAATATCTTAGCTAAGACAAATTATCCATCTCCATACCTCTCCAAAAGCTCCTCGTCCAATAATTGTTAGCAACTCAAAATCATCAACGCATATCTTGTGTCTTTTGAGTCTCATAAATTCTGTTTCCTTTCGTTCTAAGTCTTTAATGAGATTCATCTGCTCTTCCACAGGTACATCTGAAGAAGCTAATCTTCTCTCCAATACCCACCGCCTAGTGTAAAGATAAAAAAAATTTATGAAGGGTTTAAGGAAACCCAGATCAAACCAAAGGTGAATATTTTATCTAGCTCATCAACAAAAATGTTTAGAAAGTTAAAAGAAATAAAAGCTCCAGCCCCATTTCACTGTAACAACCACAACGGTATGATCATTCCAAACTAAAAAACAACTAACTTTTCGCTTCTTCTACTGGCCAAAGGCCCTTGACATTGCTTGTGTACAAAGACTTCCATATTGGAAGTAGCAGTTATCCCATGATCTTGTTTGCATGCCAATTTCCGCAAAGATTGCCACGAGATCAAGCGGAGATCCCAAAATTTAAAATGTAGCACAAACTTATTTCCAATGCAGGTTTCTCCCGTGACCAAAACCAAAATGACGGTCCTTGTTCCCAACCTACTCAAATGATTATATGAAATTACTGTACTGGCCTGACCAATGTAGGGAATTGACAGACACATTTCAGTTCTTTTAATAAAAAACAGCCAAGACCTAAGTTGCCTTCGTCGTCCTATCAACAAACTGAAGTGAGATTGTTCCACCAAATTGACATGTAGAACAGCTAACAAAATGAAAACTGTTCACTTAATGTAAAGCAATGATAACAGTTGACACCACTAACTGCAGTCTAAACTCACTCTGCATCTCCAACAGCCTCAAAATCTAACAACATCACTACACAGAGCAAAATAAACTCAGAAGGATCCATTTTTCTAATTCTAACTCAGCCCAAGGCAGCAGGATCAAACAAAATTAGCACCAAT
Organism: Piper longum; assembly: GCA_032619315.1. Lineage (NCBI taxonomy): Eukaryota > Viridiplantae > Streptophyta > Magnoliopsida > Piperales > Piperaceae > Piper > Piper longum. The sequence continues at coordinate 13,509 of JAVDBV010059715.1, forward strand.
ACAATACACGGAGAAAGAAAAAGAGAACAAATGCCACCAATGAGTACTGCAAATTTCACCCCAAAATCAGACAAAACCTCAATAACAACATAAAAAATAAAGGCTCATTATCCTATCAATGAAATGAGATACCATTGTTCCACTAAATTAACACCTAGAACAGCTAACAGCTAATAGATGCAAAATGTTTCAACCAAGCTATAACAATGATAGCAATCGACGCCATGAATTGCAGTCATAAACTCACTCCATAGCTCCAACAGCCTCACAGTCCATCAACATCACCACACAAAGCCCAAAAGCTCAAAACGATCCATTTTTAATTTCAAATTCAGCTCAAGACGGCAGCAGGATCACACAAGATTAGCACCAACCCAATGTCAAAAAAAAAAGAGCATGAATACCACTAATGCGTACACAAAATTCCGGTAACAACATCAGGAAATGATCCGAATCTAGGAAATGGGAGTTAAAAAGGGAAAGGGATCGGAGTGCACCGAATGCAAACCTCTCCTTACGATCGCGGATGTTCTTCGTCTGAGCTCGGTAGTGGTTCTCGATGAACTGCTTGGCGGCAGCCACCTTCTCCAAGGTAAGAGTAGAACCAAGCGCCTCCTCCTCCACCTCCACCTCCTCCTCCTCCTTATCCTCCTCCACTTTGTCCACCTCCACATCGCCCAGACCCCGATCTCCCATCATTCCTTATCGCCGGCGAAAACGGGGCCGTCCCGTCCTCCTCCTGCTCCGGCGGCGGCGGCGGCGAGGGGGAGGAGGAGGTAGCGGTGTGGGATGGGCATGCTTAGAGGGGGGATGGGTGCATACATACGTACATGATAAATACATACATCATACATCATATATGATGATGGCTGTATATGAGTTGTACCTCACCGACCTCCTCCCATTCTATAATTTTTTTCTATTGAAGTACAACTCAGGAATAGTCCTTTTCATCCGTTACATTACAAGTAAGCCGTACTATTAAAAGGGAGAATATTTCTTTATATTATTGGACACGAGACTAAACTTAATTACTAGAAAGGGGAAAATTTATAAATTATCTAAAATATATTTATTTAAAATTTAAAATAAATTAAACAAATTTTTTTTAAAAAATAAATTTTTTTCACAAAAATGAAAATTATTTTTATGTAAGGAGTGATCGGACAATTTGTAACACCCTGATTGAAACAATACAATGATTAGAACTTTTATAATTTTTCACCGCATACAAGTCTCCTCGTTTTATGTGCCAAATTAATATATTAACTAATGATAAAATAACTCGTATTTAGTTGTAAAATTGGTGTTAGTGTGCAACCTTAAAGCTAAATGGTTATCAACCTAATTTTCTTAATTAATTGAACATTATCAATTGATTTTAATTAATAAAATAATCCGTAATTAATAGATTCATTGTAGGCTAACTCAACATCTCATGTGGCTCCACCAATATTCGCTTGATCTTTAAGATCCATTAGCTTTCAAATTCCATTCTATTAAAGTCGATTTGGCAGAAAAATCATAATAGTTAAGTTTAATTAAGTCAACTATCAATTTCAATTGATTTTCATTATTTTGTTGAAATCTTGTTCGCGATTAGAGTTCCACGTTATCTCTGTTAATTGCCCTAATTCCCCTCAAGCGCTCAATATCTTAAGTTAGAATTAAGTGTGGTAGTTTAATTCCAAAATGTATTTCATAAAATAACGAAATCTCCGTCTCAACATTATTATTTGAATTATTAAAATCTCATGTAGTTTTTGACACGTTTAGCATGTGATTGTGATGTGTGTGTGTGTGTGTGTGTGTGTGTGGAGTGTTTAATTTTTTGCCTAGCATGTAATTACATGCATTCATCATACAAGTGTTCATTTATTAGGCCATGCAGAGTTGAGCTTGCCACTATAGGATGATAAGCTCTTCTCAGGTTCGTTAGGACTTTCCCTTTGCTTAATCTACTACTAGGCTCACGTGTTTTATTTTCATATCGTAGGATGTAGTTAGTGGCATTTTATTGGATTTAACTACCTACGGGTGATCTTAATAATTTTTTCGAATTAATAAAACTTTGTGGTTAAAATCTCTCGATGAGTTTTCAAAATACAAGATCTAGCTCAAAAGTCTCATTTTACTACTATATGATTTGATCCTACGCAGACCTTATATTTATTCTACGATTTTGGATTTTTGGTGCATGCATGGTGGATGGGAGCATGACGTTAATCGAGGGACCCAGTTGGTATCCACATGTGGTGCTCGGTTATTGGTTAATTATGAACTTATGATTATCAGTTATATTACCTGCAAGCAGTGTGTATCTCAGATTTCATCATGTGCATGCTCTGCATTGATTATTAGTGGCATGTTGCTGTCAATCGAATTTTCGCTTATGCATAGTACCGATACATTACTATTAAATATTCCAATTCATGTTCATGATCAGATTTGCGATTATGTTTAGACTTTATCGGCCTTATTCTGATTAGATTATGTGTGTTTGTGTGTGTGGGAGTGGAGAGGCCTCTGATTTTATTTCCGTTTTTCCATGGATTACTACCATATTCATTTGCCATTATTGTCATTCCTTATTAGTTATTTGGGACTTAATGACACTTGTTTTGATGTGTTTTTATTTATATATAGGTGAATGGTCATGGCGTTGGCCGGCATAGGTGCACAAATTACAAGAAGGTTGGAGATGCTGGGTTGGTTGTTGCTTTTGTGTGTGTGTGTTGCGTTGTATTTGGTTTTGTTTGTGGACATCTTCCTCCTTGTTTTGTGGATGTGTGTTGATTCAAATGTGAATATGTGGGGACTTGGGCTGATTTAAGAAATGCAAACTTGATTTTAGTAATTGTATCTTGTTATTCCTAACCGTATCTTTGTATTTTACAAAGAGAATACTATGGGGCATGCATGTCTAACTTATTTTGTGCAAAAATTCTCCAATCGGTCCTGGAATTGAAGGTTAAATAAATATCAGGTATGCTAGACTTTGCTACTTGTATAAGTACATAGAATAAAGAAGAAACATGGGTTGGAGGAACTTCTGGACTTTATTTTGCAGGTTGAAGGGCCTATGTGAAGACCGGGCAAGCCAACTCTCCTGAAGAATGTAAATTTGTGTTGTAAATGCTTTGCGTTGAGAAATGAATGGCGTTGAATGCCTCCTGAATGATTTCGCATGTGGATTGTGAAATTCTGAATGTTCTGTGTTTGTTTCTATTACATTATAATTACACAGGTTTGTGAAAATTTTTCCAATGTCCTAGTTATAGAGGAGACTCTAATTGATTTTTTTCAGGATTTGTAATCTCCTTTGTAACTTCGACTGATCTAAGTGTCCTAATTGCATAAGCCCAGCCCTAGGTGTCTTTGTATGCATTTTGGGTTATGTTTGCGCATTAGATTCCCTTATATTTCTATCTTTTGATGTCTTGAGTGGTTTAAGTCCTTGTAGGTCGGTTTTACATTTTAATGAGTTTTGAATTAGCATCCCAAAGTTTAGTTCTTTCATAACTTCAACCATTTTTATAGCATAGCTCATTGGAACATTACATCTTCTCTTCAAAATTTGTTGCAACTCATCTCCTGGAATCTCATCCACAAATATTTCCACAAACCGATTTCGGAAAGTGCGAGAGAGAAACTTTCGTCCTCTATACAAAGTGGGAGGATTTTGGGTAGCAAAAAGCATAAAATCAGGATGTGCCGGCACAGTTTCTAGTAGGCCAGGAATAAATAATTCTCTGTTATCATCCAGCAAGCGATTCAAAGCTTCCAGTACGTCAGACGGTGCAAGATTGAGCTCATCTAAAACAATCCAGTGGCCTAAACGAACTGCCTTAACTAATGGACCTTCGTGGAATATAAGTTTCCCCTGGGAATCGGATATATAAGTTCCAAAATACTCCTGCAAGTCTGTATGCTCATGATTATTGATTCGAACAAATTCATGGCCAGTGATTGCAGCAAGATATCGTACAAGACTAGTCTTCCCACTAGAGGTAGGTCCCTGAAGAAGAACTGGACTTCTGATGAAAGCAGCTCGAGCAAGATTTGCCAGATGCACAGTAATACTTTTTGTCACTTCATAATTTTGCATGAAGGACAGATCCTTACCATGCCCATCAGCCTGGACAAACTGATCAAAGGAAACTTCTGATGGCGCATCACCGCCTAATAAGTAAAATATTATCATTTTGTTCATCAATCTGTTGATGGATCCATCTAACAAGTTAAGAAAGAACATACAGAACCCATCATATAACGCTCTATTGAATTGATATTGAGAAACATTTCTAGCTTTTTTAATGAAGTGCAATGCACGGGAAAGAGATCTCAAGCTAAATTGTGGCTTCTGATTAGCCCCATCCTGCAAAGTCTCTTGAGTTTTCATCTTAACCTCTTTATAGAACTTCACAATTCTGTCAACAATTTCGCTGCTACTTTGTAAGTCATCCAAATACTTTCCAACAAAAAGAATTAAATCATCATCCCTCAAAAAATCATCAACAAAGTATTCAGTAAATCTGCTCCTCACTGAATATGGTAGATCTTTCTTCCCCGCGTCAGTGGCAGGGTTCATGCATGCAAATATACGAAAACTAGGGTGACGAACAACATAATCCATGTCTCCTCTATCGGCCAAGAAAAGGCTACCAGCCGCACCCTCCAATACTCCAAGAATTCTTTGTAAGACATCTGGCGGTGCCAGATTTATCTCGTCAAGTAAAATCCAATGGCCATCTTTCAGGGCCGTTACAAAAGCACCCTCGACAAACGAAAAAAGCATACTCGACACTTGCATCTGTTTCAGAGCAGAATCCACCCTCAAAGAAAAGGACTCCCAATGCTGCAAAACAGCTTCTTTCATCGGTTTCTTTCTCTTTTCTCCACACCCAGACTCTCCAAATTGACGCAACAATGTCTCATGCTGACAAACAACACGTTTAAATTTAATCAATAGCTCTGCCCACTTTCTTCCATTTACATATTCTGCAATCTCCTGGAGTAAGTCTTTGTTTTCCTACATTCATAAATATTAATGTTTCCCCAAATGACATTAAAAAAACAGGGGGTGAAAAGGGAAAAACTTTAAAAAAAAAAAAAGATAAGCGCTAGCTTTACTCTTTTAGAATAAGTCTTCACAAACAAATTCTTGAACTCCTCATAAAGAGGAATGCACACAACCCGAGCATCAGTAGGTTTGAATCCACCCAAAAGATCTGAAACATCACTTTGCTGGCTTAGATTCTGTACAAGAAAAAACACAGAAGGTTATCTTTTCAACAATTCAAATTGTGATCAAATATAGCAGCAGCTCTCTATTACAGGCCTGCAGAACTAGTTATAAAAAACATTCAAATAATCCACCATGATATCATCAAATTTCTTCTAAGTAAATAAAACAAATTTT
>JAVDBV010059716.1:0-52170 GCA_032619315.1 Piper longum
ATATATATATATATATGTATATCCTCATGGTATAGGGACTATGGGTGATAATAAATTTTATAAAAAGTAAATACATTATGAATTGGATAGGTCTTTGGAAAACAAAACAACAAATATATGTAGTAAATTTATTCTAAAAATACTCGGTTAATCCATTTCAAAGGTGTAAAGAAAAAAAAATTTCAAAAGAATATAATGTATAAAAATAATACACAAACATAATTAAAGATAAGTTTGTCTAGAAGAGCCTCCATAATAATTGTAAGATTTTTTAAATAATTAGTTAGTCAAGTAAGATTAAATTGAAAATGTTTTTATGATTTGTAATTAATTAATTAACTAATATTAAATAATAACTAAGCACATCAATTTACACTTAGGTAAATTCGTTACAAAGTCAATCCAAAATCACGTTAAATAATAAAGTCATATATACACAAATTAAGCTTATAAGTTATGTGAAAAAATTACAAAATTATAGGGCAATATTTTCAAACTTTATTAAAATAAAATTTAATATAATAGAGATGCATTTATTATCTTTAGTTTTGGTTAAATACTTATAAAAAAATAACTAAGTTCATTAATTAATTTACAATTCTACTTAATTATTATAATAGATTATCTTAAAACAATTCTCCCATCAAAGATAGGAAAATAAATTGATAAAAAAAGATTATTTTGTCCATTCACTTTTACTATCACTTTTAATTGACATTAAAATTACGGAAGAAATTTTAAATTGAACTTTATAGTACATATATTGCTGGCTTTGAAAAAACTAATAATTTATTATGTAAATGATAAATCACGGAGAAACGACTGTGCAAGTATATTTATTTTTAATAAGGCCATATTTTTTTTATTAGCCGATAAATCCACACAAAAAAATCACTCACGATACTCGGCTCTTAAGTATTCAATAAACAAAATAAAATTAGAGAAATATTATTCTATTATTATATATATATATATAGTAGATTTCATATCATATAATCAAATGTAAAGTGGTTGAGACGGCTGACATCCACCAAATATATAAAAAAAAAAAACTGAAAATGGAATCGTCCCAATTCCCAAAATTTGAATAACGGAAAAAAACAAAAACAGAATAAATAAGGAAAAAAAAAGGAGAGGCTGCCATCGCGCGAAGAAGCCAAGGCCGCGAGGGTTTCCCACGTCGCCGTCTCCCTCCTTCGCTCATCATCTTCCGATTCGGCGGCCGGATCCATCGAATCTCCCATCTCTCCTTCCCTTCGTCGCATTTGTGGCTACGATCCGCCGTTTTCCGGTGGTTTTCTCGTTCGATTTGGCGCCGGATAAGGCCGGTCTGAGAGGATGAGCGTGGACCAGGTGCAGCCTTCCACCTCCCATGGCGGCCTCGACGAGCAGATTGCGCAGCTCATGCAGTGCAAGCCCCTCTCCGAGCAGGAGGTTCGTTTTCTCTTTTTTTCTTCGCCTGTGTCCCCTTTTCACGTTTTCTTGATTCGCCGTTGTTTGAGGCTTTCGCGTGGAAATTAGGGCGGGGTTGTTGCTTGTTCACTATATATAGATCACATTGAGGGTGACTGTTTCGGTGGATCTTGAGATCCATTTTTGGTGTGGCCATTTGAAATGAAATGGTCGATGTGAAAAATAATTGGCCGAAGATGATTGGATTTAACCGGGGAAAATGGTTCCGTTTGATGGTACATGGTAGGCGGTGCAAATAAAGAAATCTTGGTGGATTTGTATGCTGGTGTAAGAGGGATGGGCGTTTTTGGTTTGTCTATTGCATGGGTTGCAGTTTTGTGGATAGGATCTGGTTCTTTTGGTGTGTTTGTTGCAGGATCTGAAATAAATGGAAAGAATATGGATTCTCAGGTAGCCGTGGAGTGTGTAGCTTCAGTCTTGGTGAAATTTAGAATGTTCCACTTGTTTGCGTGATTGTTTTGTGCGGACGTTGTGACTTGGATGCTGATGTAAGGGTAATGTGTATCTTTGGTATGAATTTTGTCAATTATTTTGGTTGTTGGGTAAGCTATGGAGTGTCTACCTTCTGTCCACTAAGTGAGCAGTCTATGCGAGAATCTATATCTGTAGTGTTCCACTATGTGAGTAATTGGTGTCTGTTAATAATTTTATTTTTACTATATATAAAAGGGGTATGCAAATATAGTTTTACTTTCTATTGAAATGCTTTTTGACTAGTGCTTTTTTTATGGGTGTGTACCCAAGCATGGTAGTATATTTCTAAAAACCTTCAGGTTGCCTATATTGCCAAGTAATCGAGAGCTTTGTTATGTTGTGAGCCAAGAGCTTTCTAATTATTGTCTTATCATGGATCAGGTTAGGGTCTTATGCGAAAAGGCTAAGGAGATTTTAATGGAGGAGAGTAATGTTCAGGTATGCGTATGCCCCTCTGTGCTGTCGAGCTTCTTTTGTTCTTGCCTTTTGTGCTTAAGATCACTGTAACATTTTTGTGAGTATGCCCTTCTTTGCTGTCGAGTTTCTTTCGTTCTTAAGATCACTGTCCGTTTTTTTTTGGTTCAATGCAATATTTTTAGCAGGATATCATATGTAAGCATTTGGGGGATTTTGGTGGAGTTATTTGAACTTTAAAAGGCATATGTAGTGGTGTTCATACTATAGAAAATATACTCTTAAAAGCTTGTATATGATCACGTAATTGACTCTTGAGCATTTGGGGGATCTCAGTCTAGGGAGGCAGCAAAGATGTCTCAAAGGTATGATTTTTTTATTTTTTTAAATTTACCTGGAAATCTTGAACGGGTCCCCAATAATCTGCTCAATCTTGTTGAGATTATGTTTATGCATGGGTCACAAGACAATTGTGAATGGTGAAGGAAAAATTTGCTGTTAAGGTAAATTATAGATATATAAACTAAAAGGGGGATAGAAGCAAAGCCAGACGGAAGTAAACATCTGTACTCAATGGCAAAATAAAAAGGGTCTAGGTTCTCAAGTATCCAAGTGTTACAATTGCATCATAAGACTTACATCATATCTCAAAATGACTGTAAATTTGAACCCCTCGCCCGCCCCCCCACCCCACTCTACCCCCCCAAAAAAAAGAAAGAGATTGATGTATGAACAAAGAATTGGTTGGTATTCAGAGTCCTAATTTGATTGTATTTAAATCATTTTCTGTTTCTCCCACAGCTTGTTTTGAATGGATCTTCCAGTTTGTTTCAATTTCTTTACAGTTAATGTGAATGGAGCTGATGAATTTCTGTTTCCCACTAATGAACCGTTTCCCCACTTTGAATGAGGATCTTTTATAGAGTGATCTTTGAGGAAAAAATATACCAGAAAATTTATTTCAGTATCTAGGCAGAGCATTTTTGGGATGTGAATGATGATTCCATTGTGGAGAGGAACTTTTAAATGGCATGATCAATAATTGATCTAAGTTGGATCCTAAAATGTTCTTGATTTGATGTCTGACAAATGATCTTCCATTGTTCGATGTTTCCACTGAGTTATCTGTCTACGCGGATTAGTTCTATGTGACTTTTTTAAACTAATAAATATTTATTATCTTTCCTACTATCCCCGTTTAGTTATCTGTGTATCATAAAATGTTAGTGTGCTTCAGGGTTATAACATATCTTGCTACTTCACTATTTACCATTTTGAACTCAGATCTTTATTTTGTTGCCAATACTTGAAGCCAACTGTAACTAAAGTTTGTAGACTCATACAACTATGTCATATTCATAGACCGCTTGTCTAATGGGAGATTAAATTTTTATTGGTGCAGCCCGTGAAAAGTCCAGTCACAATTTGTGGTGATATTCATGGCCAGTTTCATGATCTTGCTGAACTTTTCCGAATTGGTGGGAAGGTATTTACTCTATTTCTTTGCAAAAAAAAAGATGTAAAAGGGATCTTGCTCTGAATTATAAATTGTCTAGAGGCATGATTGTGGTAAATTTGATGCTTGGGTTATGGTGTTATATGCACATAATGATAGGTGTATACTTGTTCCTTTAACCCTTTTTGGTACTTATGTTATTTTCTCACTGTTAATTGGTTATTTGCTTGAAAAAGGCATATTTGGCCAACTTTTTTACTTTTTACTTCAGTTTTTTTTTTTATGTTTGTTTGTTTCACTCTAATAGCTTTTTCATTGACAGTGTCCCGACACAAATTATCTTTTTATGGGAGACTATGTGGACCGTGGTTACTATTCTGTGGAAACTGTGACGGTGAGTTGTAAATGACCACAGATTCATTTTACTTAATGTACAATATAGTTGACATTTTCTGGTCATGTACATGTTTAGTTGTTATTAGCTATAGCTGTTTTATCTGAACTATCATTTTCTATGTGGAAAAGAACTATCATTAGTTATTACTTTTGAAAGGTATTATCTTGCCGCAATCAAGCTTTCCTCTGTTCAGAATTGTTACCTTTGCATCAGCTTTAATAAAATAAAAAATTGTATATATATATAATAGTGCAGAATTAAACGTACTTCTAACATGCATTAATACCCAAAAAGAATAATTAGAAATTGTACTCTGTAAAAATTTCTTATAGAAGTATGTTTTCCATTTGTATAGAAAGGTGTCTTAATCGGAGAATGGCCAATTTTCTCATCAACCTTGCTCTTGCATTTTTTTTACTTTTATATCTTTAATTTTCTTCATTCTACACTGTGCTGTTTATAAGGATTTAAGTGTGACAGTACTGGAGAAAGGTGACTCTTCATGTCGTTGATGTGGGACTTGATCATAAATGCTTCAAGTTACTCATTTTCTTACTTTGGAATGCATAGAATGATTAAAATTACACAGTACGATACAGTTTTGAAAATGCATTGTGGAACATTGTCACTATTATTAGCTTTACCTGCGTTTATAATTATTCTTATCAAATGTGTTTAATTTCAGCTACTAGTGGCTTTGAAAGTACGATATTCTCAACGGATTACCATTCTTAGAGGCAATCACGAGAGTCGACAGGTATATATATAGCCCTGGATTCTATGATCAATTTATTGCTGACATTAGCTTCTGTTTCCAGAATACTTGACCTTTAGCGTTTATCTTCTAGATTTCTAGGCATGATGTTTTTTATAGGCATCTATTGTTTTATTATGGATTTTAATCTGGGCTTCTTGTCTATTCTTAATATTTTTGTTTGCAGATTACACAAGTGTATGGATTCTATGATGAATGCCTTCGGAAGTAAGTTTGTACAACAGCTGATTTCACCCATCACTTCTTTTTCAAAATCTTTATTGGTTGATGACATAGATGGTTCTGAAATTGTAGAGTTCATTTAGATTGATATAATTTGTTCTGGAATTAATATGCCTTGGCTGAATGATATTTATTTGTATTTGAGATTACAGTTCCCACCATCTGCTGGATAAGATTTATTGCTAATGTCATTTTTTTGTGAGATACAAAATCTGTACTGTCTGCTCAGCCAAGTTTGAATAGGGTTTGATGATAATAATTAGGTTTAGTTTTTGTGGATAATGAAATTGTATCTTCATCTCATTTTATTTTCTATTATTGCCTTGTAATGGCATCCAACAGTCCATATATGGCATGTTGTTTTCACGTGATGATTTCAGCTTGTAACATTCAATTGGTGATTTGTGTTTATTCAATTTTGTGCTTCGCAGGTATGGCAATGCAAATGTGTGGAAAATATTCACAGATCTTTTTGACTATTTTCCTTTGACTGCTCTGGTACTAAGCTTTATTAATCGTTGTGGGGTATTTGTGTCGAAGTTTCAGACTCTGGTATGATTATTTTGGTACCATACTCTTGTTGCAGGTGGAATCCGAAATTTTCTGTCTTCATGGTGGCTTGTCCCCGTCCATTGAAACACTTGATAATATCAGAAATTTTGACCGTGTTCAAGAGGTTCCACATGAAGGACCTATGTGTGATCTTTTGTGGTCTGACCCTGATGATCGATGTGGTTGGGGTATCTCTCCTCGTGGAGCAGGATATACATTTGGCCAAGTATGTTAATCATTTATATGCTTTAGCATGTGTACTCTTGTTGCATTTGGTTTATTCTTGTAATGTGCTCGAATAGGATATTTCTGAGCAATTTAACCATGCAAACAACTTAAAGCTGATTGCAAGAGCTCATCAATTAGTGATGGAGGGATATAACTGGGGCCATGTGAGTATTTTATCCAGCCAAGTATTGTCTGTTGTTCTGCTTGCCCCAATAGCAAAGCACATGAGTTCTGACTTGTTTCTCTTTATTTACATATCAGGAGCAGAAGGTTGTCACTATATTCAGTGCACCAAATTATTGCTATAGATGCGGTAACATGGCTTCTATATTGGAGGTTGATGACTGTAAGGGTCATACATTCATCCAGGTGCCACTTTTCTCCTTGTGCTCTTATGCATGATTTGTTAAGAGTACGCTGTTGATTTGAGAGTTTTTTATGCTGCAGTTTGAACCAGCTCCAAGAAGAGGAGAGCCTGATGTGACCCGTAGGACACCGGATTATTTCCTATGAGGCAGCATTTTGAGTTGTAGACTGCTGTTGGAAATAGATTGAGGATAGCTATTGGAAAATTTTATAACGTAACATTTATGTCTGGAGCTGCTGTAACACTTGTGTTGCTCCCTCCCAGGGATAAGAGGTTGTCAAATGGAACAGGGAAAAGGTGATCATTTGTTTGTTTGATAAGGAAATTTGAGGGAGGTGTAGAGCACCGATAAAGCGAAAGCAGCATTGTATTATTTTCCGAGAAACCTCTGCTATTTTTCTCTGTTAGCCATTTTTCACTGCAATTTCATTGTAACTCTTTTTTTGGGGGTGTTTGTAGAAAGAACTTAAGGCACTAAAATTAATATTTAGTGGGCGCTTCAATAATTTGTGTGTGTGGATTTTGACACTTTGCAGTTTAAATGAAATTCCTTAAATTTCTCTACAGATGACTACTTGCATATTTTTACTTGTGGCCAACTTTGCAGCTCTTGAGAACCATGCTAGTATTTTCCTGTTTGCCATGTTTTTTTGTAAAGAAATCTAAAGGCAACATACAAGGTCAGTGCTTTGGTTCTCCTGTTTGGTTTTATTGTATGCATTTTTTTTTTTGCTACTCTGAATCTCTATTTCTTTTTGCTTGGAAAAAAAAATCTCTTTTTCTTCTTTCTCATTTGGGAGAAAACAGAATTTCCAGTCTGATGTTCTTAGAAATCTGACGATATAGACTGCAAGGCTAGCTTTTTTGGACTATAGGTTAACCTGGCTTGCAGTAGTTTTCAACTATTGCAGTTGTTTAAACTGGAAAAAAAAAGTAATATACGCCAATGCTTAGTGTCTTATTAATTGTGAATGCAGCATGTGGATGATGTTATTCATTTGTTATACCTCTTGTACTCGGCAATGTTCACTTTTAATCTTTCATGTTCTTGCATGTTATTTGTATCTCCGAAGTTATTTTACAACTAAATGAAGGGACATCCATGAAAATTCCATCTAGCCGTGGTTGCTGTGAAACTAGTAGCCAAGGCGCTCGAATAGAAATTTAAATCTTTTGACAATAATGCTTAATGTTTTATACGATAAATAAAGCTACATTAAAATAATATGATGCGATAGTTAAGGCTGGTTAAAAGAAGTTTCAAAACTTTACATGTTTAATTGGCAATGAAAATATATAAATTTTTACGAATTATCCAATAAGCATTTGCCAGATTTTTTCTGACCCGATTGATGAAACAAAAAAAAATTGAATCACATTATCACTTAGATCTTTGTCACGATAAGATTCACAGCTCGAGCATCAGCCCATCCTGGCCAGGCTACAAATTCACATATGAAAATAGAGATGGAACCAAATCCACCACGGACCAGGCAAGCCCTATATATTGCAGGAACCTAATGCCAGTATCAACGTCAAACGAGTCCTGGGAATGGCATATTAACTTCTGAAAATACCTACTTTGTTTGTTCTCTGATTTCCCTTCAGATCCTTTCAATGTCGGGATGTAGCAAGACGACCTTATGGGAATTCCCAGAGTGTTGCAAACAGTAGGAAGCATCCATTTTGATAAAGCCTTGCTGCAATACTTCACAATCAGGATGGTAGGAATGCCGATTAGGACTCTTCCAAGGAATGCAGGAAGGCTTAGTTGACCGGTAAAAATATGCGGAACGTTAGCATGGTGGAACTGGAAGTATGTCTGCTGCACTCCACTTACCTGCGGCCCAAAATGTAGAATTTGAATTTACCAACTGAAAGTTACAAGAAGACTGGTTGGACATCGTCGTCACCTCGACATGATAAAATGCATAAACATAATTATGATATTGTCTTCACGTAAATGAATCTTGAATCTAGATGGTTACTGAGTGTCGTCGTCAATCAAGCTTCCTAACTATCCCATGATCACAAATCAACTGACTTAAATAGCTAGTCCAGAATTCCAATGTATCTTCCGCACCACCCTGTTTGAAGCAGATTTAAAATGATTTTCAAACCAGTAAATGTTAGTCATACTCCACAAGAAAACAATGATGGGCTGGGAGGCTGTGTTGATTTAAGAGTTCATTATGAGACATGACAACACAGTTGACAAGCTGAAATGATGAGATATCTGATCTCCACAAATCTGTAAATTAATATTCAACAGTAAGAACTGGCTGCAGGCAGCTGAATGATCAATAATATCAGTTTGCATAATCAACTAGTAAAGCAACAAAGATGTTGAATGTCAGCCCTCATTCGCTCTAATCCTTCATTTCAATATAAGGCTTTCCCCAAATCTCCGAGTTGGCCTTTCTAATGAAATACACTAAGGCTAGTTTCTAGTATCACCCAAAAGAGGAGCCAATTAGTATAAACTAGACTCCCACATCAATCCTTTGCTAAATCAAATATTCATTGATCAAACACTCAATAATGAACCACATATGCTGGGATTTCAAGTTCCTAACTATTACCCCAATTGTGACCTAAAAAATCTTGCATTGATACCTTCGGTATAATGTAGAATCAATTTTTTAGGAGACCACATAACAAAACCTTTTTAGGTGTTCTTCGAGTAGCAAAATCGTGTAAGCAAAAAATACAAAGCTGTCATTATAAGTAACTAACATACAAAAGCTAGTTTTTATGAATACGATAAAAAAAAATACTGAGTTACTTACAATTCCCAATGTCACACCATTGAAAGCTGTGTGATACTCAAAGCTTGGAGTTTGGAACTCTGGCGTTGGGTAGGCAAAGAGACACAAAAAAGAAAGGATGGCCCAAAATGCAGTTACTGAAAGGCATAAATCAAGAATTATACAACATTATTACTTTGCCACATTTCTGGTAAATTCGGTTAATAGCATAAAGTACTAGTAGAGAAACGGAAAAGTTGATCCAAGGAAATACTACTTTCTGACGGCCATATACCATTTTGTCCTGAGACAATAAAGTTGTCCACATGTTCATAAACCGAAATCCAAAAGAAGAGGATGAAAACACCCATGACGAGGCCCCCTATTACGTCAACCAAACTGTGCATGCCAAGGTAGATTCTTCCTGAAGAAAGCACAAACATTCACCAAACTTATTAATTAGCCCAGTGAAAATCAGGATACCAAAATTTTCAGAAAACAAAGAAAATGTCAACTGTTAAGAATCTACACTCACCAAAACCAATAAGCCCCACAAGCAGGCAGGCCAATGCAATTCCACCAAATACCACAAAGGAATTTGTTGGGGTATTATAACCTAGAATGTAGTGTACCAAAAACCTACAGAAATATCAGAATTTTAATCAGATGCATTCCATATGAATATGACCCCGAAAAAGCACAAAGCAGCAGATGAACATACCCAGAAAGACAAACAGTGTTGAGAGTATGAGAAGAAGGCAATCCATATTCCATGGCATTTTCTTTCTCATCCTTGGTCGCAGTAATTCTCATAACGGGTGGTGTGCTAGGTCTCGGTGCTGATACCAAATCCTATTACACCAACACAAGACAACATTGATGAAAATCCATGAAATGAAACAATCAAATCAACTTTCAGGTGGAAGAAAGAATGAGCAAATACCTTAACAGCATTTCCAGTATAATCACAAAAAGCCATCAACAATGTCATTTGTCTAGCCAACTTACTGTGCCCACTCTACAACATTAGATCAAATGCAAAACATACAAACAAAAAAAATTACACTCATGGAGAAAAAGATCGAATTTTTCAGCTATAACTGCAATTATTCATTTGAAAGCAAGCAGAGGTCAGCAAAGATAGAGGATACCCAGAAAAGGACGGGCAGGAAAGCAGTGTAAAATGGCACCGAGACAACGCATGAAAGAAGAGAGAAGAGAGCATCCAAGCAACCATGCTGGAACCTCTGCACCAATAATTTTTTTTAAAAAAAAAACAGCAGACAAAGAAGCAAAGCAGCCAAAGATTGAAACTTTCGCAATTGCAAGGCGAATGGAAACCTGGACGTGGAGGACGAATGGAATGCCGGCGAGGACGTGGCGGTTGACGGGGGGTTGGAGGAGGAACCGGAGGCGGCGGGTGAGGTTGAGGGAGGAGGAGAGGAAGATCCAGGAGAGGAGGGAGGAGAGGGAGATGAGCTGCCACAAAGGTACAGTCTCCATGACCATGGCCACCACCTACTCCAACAAATTTAAAAGATAAATCACATCAACTACCACCCAAAAACAAAGGAATTGGTTGTTACCCTTCCCTCCTCCTAGTTCGAGTTTTGATATTTCTGATGCAAATTGTGGGAGAAACCAAGAAAAGTATGATCAAGATCCACAAAGGAAGGAAGGAGGTGGAGGTGGAGGTGGAGGTGGAGGAGGGAGGGAGGGAAGGTGGACCTGACCACAACCCATGTCAAACATTTTCTTTTTCCTTTTTTTGTTTTTGTTTTTGTTTTTCTTTCTTTTTTTCTTTTTTAAAATGGTGATTTTTTCTTTTCTTTTTGTTTTTTTAAATTAAAAAAAAACGTTTAGAGGGAGATTGGGATGGTTATTATGAGAGGATTTCCAGATGACGGCAGCATCAGACAAGTTGTAGAATATTCAACCTTTGTATTTTCAGATGGCATCAGGCAAGTTTAGAACAGTCAACCTTTGTTTGCCTTGGCCTAATTTTTGTAAAAAAATTAATCTTTTGCACTAAAAAAATTAATTTTTTGCTTTTGGGTAAAAAGTACCAGTGGCCTAGTCCCCTCAAATTCAATAATACCCTTAACGAGGACAATGAATTTTGTTAATATATCTAATGCGCCAAACATTTATTTTGTTTGGGTTAAAAAATTTGATACGTTTGTTGTTTTTAAGTTAGAATTAAATTCCGATTAGCTTTGATTCTATTTACCTGCCCATTCTCACTATGTTAGTTGTACAATCATAATTTTTTTCATTTGTTTACAAATAGATTTAGGAATGAATATTGCAAATATCGCAAATTTGATGCTCTTGTTTAGATTAACACAAGGGGGGCAGCCCTAAAAGGGGTATTGAACGATTCTTAAACGACTATCCAACTTCTCACAATGGGATATGGGAACCAATAACCATGGGAAGGGTCCAATTGAAGATGGTGTATTCAAGAATGAAAGAATAATTAGAAGAAAAGGTCAATGAGTTGGAAGAACAGGGGACTAGGAGAGGGTCAAGGACGGCCGCCTCCAAAAGTATCAAACTCACATTTCACGCGGGTCTACCTCACAAGACATGACACAAGGCATCATACATAACTACTATTATTACTACTTACCTGCTTCTACACATGTTTGTTTGTGCAACTTAATTAAAATCACACTTGTATCTTAGTTGAATGGCCTTACTGCATTATTGAGTGGAAGGCCCAACTAGGACCTTCAGCTCTGGAATTCCACCCTCTTGCTTTGAAAAAACCAAACAAGGAAGGTGCGAGCATTTGAAGATCGTTTAAGGAACTGCCAAGTTGTGTATAAAATTCCATATTCTGCTGAAATAAAATAATATAAGTGATGGTAATACATGCAATTGTAACAATCCGGCCTCAGCACAAACTGATGGCCTAGCTCATGTACAATAATAATTTCAAACCAAATTGATGGCAGTTTTTCAGGCGGATTCCAAACAAGGAGGGCTAGGGATTTGATTTTTGGATCAAATCACGCTTGAGCTAAACTTTGTTTAAAACAAAGACATGCAAGCAGAATCAAACAGATGCTCTGAGTATAACCTTAAAGAATCAAACAAGATAAAGATCCCATATGTGTAACAAAACCAAGAACTTGTACTCGCCTTTAAGCACTAAGCAAATGCCCAACCGCAGGAAGTGCGTTTTGGGAAGATGACAGATTATTGCCTAGTAAAACTGGTAAAGCCATTCTGTAGATATATAAGATTTAAAAGACTACTTAAGCATTCATCAAAATTTACAGTTACTCTTTTCGCATGCGCTAGGTCAGACTAGTAGCTCAATCTGCACTTTTTACTGGGAATCTTGAAGTATTAGAAATAGCCGTCTGCCAACGTTAGGTTTTTAATCGTCAGAGTTTTCAACCAGAGTCTGAGAAAGGGGAGGAGGGCCTTGTTGCACAGAAAGTGGTGGTCTTATGTTGTGTTCCTACAGGCATATTAACATAAAAAGTCAGCACAAAGAACAACTGAAGACACATGATGCCAGAACAATACTTATTACACAGAAAAATTTGAACAATTGCAGATAAGAGTATGATAACTTGCATGTAAGCATTCCACAAAAAGAAAAAACATGAAAATATTGATGAACGTTAATCACATAAATCCAACCTATGAAGTTATTGCTATTTACTAAGTGTAATTCATGCAACAAACGAAATGTTATGCTGGTAGACAACATTTTGACTTCTGAAGCACATATACAGCATTAAGCCCCAAAATTACAGCTCTATCTTAGATAGAAAAGCACTGACTAAAATATCGGACATTATTTACAAATATTAATCAGAAAACGTGTAGAAAGGAGCTATAAAATAACCTTTCCCGTTTCAAGGGTAACTTACTCCAATTTTTGTTACAGAGTGACACGATGAGCATTTCACTGCGGGGGCACCATATGGATACATAAGCAACACAGAACAATTATCACACTTCACATTGCCTACTTGATGAGCTGCATTAAACAATTTTCAGTAACATTTAAGACAAGTAATGTAAAAATCATAGAGTGAAAACTATCAAGGCCAGATTATTATCGTTAGTTACTATGTTTAACTTCTGCTAACTGTTTTACAGATTAAAAAAACTTCCGACCACTAACTTTTGTACAGAGTAAAAAGAGTTAACGTTATTTTGCCAATCCTCAATTTTTCAGAATGAAGGTCAACACAATCTTCTACAAGGTAACATCAAATTTAAAACTGAAACC
The DNA here is from genome assembly GCA_032619315.1 of Piper longum. Classification (NCBI taxonomy): domain Eukaryota; kingdom Viridiplantae; phylum Streptophyta; class Magnoliopsida; order Piperales; family Piperaceae; genus Piper; species Piper longum. Next base: position 13,361 of record JAVDBV010059716.1, read on the forward strand.
AACTCCCAACATTAAATACTTCTATCAAATAAAAATTTAGGCAGTAAACGAGCTCCAAACCTTCTAAGACAAGATTGACTGTGTAACAGCAACCGCACTGTATATGCCTAGATCCTTGGGGATAAGAAAGCAAACGCTGGCAGCACCCACAGGTCATTTGACCCATCTCTGAAACAATATAGCAACAAAAAAGATTGAGGTGCAAACCCCATAAAGAAAAAATCTAAGTTATTGAGAATCTTAAAATCTCAAAAATAGGTACAGGAAATGACTTTAAGCCCACAAACAATTGACACTACTAGGACAAGCTACAGATAAAATACTCCACCATCGCGAGTAGAAACTGCAGATATAACTGTCTTACTAGTAGATGCTACTGATACAACGCTCAATCACTGTAGAAGCTAATAATAAAATGGCCACTTACTAGTAGAGCTGCACATACAATGCCCAATCACTAGTAGAAGATGCACATACAATGCTCAATTAGTTGTAGAAGCTACAGACACAATGCGCAAGGACTAGTACAAGCAGAAGATACAATGGTCGACCACTACTCGAAGCTGCAGACACAATGGCCAATTACCAGTAGAAGCTACCGATACAATGGCTAATTTCTAGCAGAAGCTACAGATACAACGCTCAATCACTAGTAGAAGCTCCAAATACAATGCTAAATAACTACTAGAAGCTGCAGACACAATGGACAGTTACTAATAGAAGCCGCAGACACAATGGACAGTTACTAATAGAAGCCGCAGATGAAATAGTAAAATTATTAGCAGGAGATGCAGATAGAATGCTCAATTACTAGTAAAAGCAACAGATACAATGTTCAATTACTAGTGCAATGCTCAAATACTTATAAATGCCACAGACAAAAATTCAATTACTGGTAGAAGCTGGATATATAATGATAAATTACTAGTATTCTACTGCCGTATTCGATTCATAAGAACAGCATTGTTAATATGTTACATATCACAAAAACAAAAGGATTCATCACCACAACCCAGTTCAAAGAAAACAAGAAAGGGACACAAAACAGATCAAAGAAGAAAAGAAAGAGACACAAAGCAGATCTTCACTACAACGGCATCAGAGTAAACCTACTAAAAATCTTTCCGTTTTACTATACCCTCAATCATTCAAAACCCGGAAAAAAAAAGGATACAAAGTTGATGTCTTTGGAGAGATTTTGGGCAGTCCACAGACCTGCAGGAGGAGGAGGTGGAGGAGCCCATCCCGGTGGAACGTCTTCGCTGCCCATTCGTCGGCAGAAAGAAGGACGTCAGCGGTGCCGGAGCGAATGTCGTCGGGGACGTTTTTCGGAGGACGGCGGAGGCTCCGACGTAAGTCACGAACCCGAAATTGGATGGGCCTGGGCCTGCCCCTTGTAATTTGATCTATGAAAAAGCCCGTAAGGTACGATTAGAGGCCCACTTAAGAGTTCATTCATGCATACTCTAATAACCCTTATCAGCATATAATTGATTGTTGCTACTACATTTATTGTCAACCACTTCATGCATTGTTAAAATAATTTTAAGAAACAGATTAAACTTGAATTAGAGGGGCCGCGCGAACGCGTACCCCCCACTACCACAAATTATGACGTCGACTCTCCCTATTAAGGGAGATCGTAGAATAACTCTCCTCCAAAATGTGCAATGGAAGCAGTTGTCCTAGGCCATCCACCTTCTTGATCATGGATTGACCCCGCCCAGGTAAGTATGTTACTTGGTCAGTAGCCATACCCTTTTATAGACTCCTATACCAGACTAGAGCACGTTTTCTAGTCGATGTGGGATCAAACAAAGGATTCACCCCTCTCTTGATGGGCATGTTGGAGTTGCCATCTCCTCGTTCAACAGCCCATTTTTGGATTTGAATGATCGGGGATTCGAGGGAATGTGGCAGAAATATCTACCAACATTTCCGCCACTAAGATTCATCCTCTGAAATAGTGTTCGGTTCCTTCAAATTAAACATCAAAAGAGCCTTCCTTGCAGATATGGCGAAATGAAATTTGGTTCTTCTACCTTTTATCCAGAAAAGGGATCGAGGACATTAACTCCACTTAGCCATTCTGCTCGAAAGCTTTGCTCATAAACTAGAGGCATATCCATTTGCATGTATATTAAGTGTTGGACGTATTATAACATACACCAAATCCTACGTCTTTCTATTATTTGCAGATAGAGATGAACGAAGAAATCCAAATTTGGGGGATAAATTTTATTCTTCCACCGAATAAGTAAGACGTCACTTTTATTTTCAGAAAAAGGGTTTTTCAACAGCAATTTGACGACTTAGGATTTAGGCTTCAGAATATAATCATATCTTTGAGGGATTAAATATGCGGGAACATCAATCTTTTGTTATTATTAATCAATCTTCAGAAAGTATAAAAAGCCCACTTCCATAAAATGAAAGGTCTGCCAGGGCAACATCTTTCAAATGATAAATCATAAAAAAATTAAGATACAATAAGAATCAAGCCAACTGAACAAGTCAAGACCAATCAAACTCAATTTGTCCCAAGTCATGCTAGCTAGAGATTAACTCGAATATAAAAGGGCTGAGCTTGAGACAAAATCAAGGGTTACCACATTTGCATGTAAAGGATGCAATGGTTGCACAGAAAGAAGAAGAAAATAATTCAAAGGGCCATTATCTTTAGTTTGAGAGATCAAATAATTATCTCACAATCCGGTGGAGGACCATTTCACGGTTCAACTTGGGACTTACCGGCAGAGAATGTAGAATCAAATTTAAGGCCCAAATGAAAGAAAGAAAGCAAAAATAGAAGATTGGGTCCGAATTTGAGGGCCATGTTTAGGGTTGTTGGCGTTTGCAGGGAGAAAATTTTCGACTGTTAAGCGCCAGATATGCTACGACCACAATGGCATTGAAAACCAAATCCTCGGAAAGGGATAGATTGTCTAGCCTCCCGATCCATACTTGCATCAATATAGCATATGCGAAGTTCCTCACCTGCAAACAGAGGTTCATGCACGAAAGAGAAAATGGTTAAGAAGCTATGGTGAAAGATCGCAAGTTATCTGCAAATTATTATCCACATAGAAATATAAAAAATAATATTATAAAAACAAGATAACAAAATTACTTCCATTGATTTATAAATAGAATCATCTGCATTCTTTGTACCTGCATTGATCATTATACGAAGATCAGTCCACCATCGTTTCAGTGACATAAAAGATCTTCATAGAAAAATTCAGAGATAATACAATTTGGTTGATGAGATTTCCATTAATGAACAAAATGAGTAAATCATCAAGTGCGAAGATAGTACCCACGTATAAATCCATACTGGTTCATACAAATCCAGGTAAAGCAGACCTCATTCAAACATAGAAAATAGCACTAACCTCTGACCTTTTTCTGCATTCTTGATTGCGGAAACGAACCATTTGATTGGCAGTCATCATAACATCAGAATTTGATGAAGTAACAACATTTCCACTGAAATGATCCCGACCTCAGGTAGCTTCATTGTTTAATCTACGAAGGCATCAATAGCATACCTGATGGCTCAAATAACAACCATGAAGAAAGCAATATGAGATAAAGAACACTAAGACTAGGCAAAGTGAACGTGTCGGCAAATCAATTACGAGAATTTGACGACCAAATGCAGTACAATTGAGATGAAATGTTTAATCTAGTTTTCGTAGATTTGTGTTTTCGATGTTAGTAGTGAGCTTGTACTTGCAAACAAATTGTACAGGGCTACATAAGCCAACGCTGTAGTGAGAACTGGGTAAAATTGGAGAAAAGTAACTTCTCTCCGAAACGCCCCTCATATTTTCCATCTCCTCGAACCCCCTTCCCCCTTTCTTATCCTACAAACTTCAACACTCCTCTCTGAAAGGACTCTCAATATTCTCCTCTTCTCCATCACAAATTCTTCGCTCTTAAATCTCCCTCTCGCATTTCCTTTGCCTACACTCTACTCACCTAAACTTACCTTATTCTTCCTCAGCTTTCAATTCCAAATCCATTCCTTCTCAACCTTCCTCCACGTCTCGCCTTCGGTTCCATAACTAGCCATTTCGTGCAGAGCTCGGGTCAAGGACTACCAATTCATTGGCACTAAAATAGCAACTTTAATGAAACCAAGACCCATTTGGCACCGAATTGACCATAAAGACTCATGCTTTGAACCAACACAAGCACATAAGCTGATTTTAAAGTCAATCATGGATATGGCACAACGAAATGAAGAGAGAGAAAAAACAAACAAAAAAAAAACCTTTTGGAGAAGGGGGAGGGAGGGATGCGCCACAACGAGCCCGGCCGTGTGGATGAGATCCCCGGCACCGATCCTCCGGGTGGCGAAGACGCCTCCGCCGGCGGCGTCGGTGAGGGACACTCGGATCGGAGGGGACAGTCGGGTAGAGCCGCCGCCCACGGCGGAGCCGAGGAGGTTGGGTGGGCCGGGGAAGGGTAGGATGGTGCATCGGCGAGGGTGGCCGCGGGGAGGGAGACGTCGGAGAAGCCGTCGTCAATGCGGCGGTGCCGAAAGTTCATGGTTAAAATGGTAAATGTCAATGTCTATATATTTCGGCACGTTCCTTTGAGGTGAGACTAGTTTGAGTATTACTCATTTATTTTACGTTGACTTTGTTTCTAAATTTAATTAGGTTAATAAAGAAACGAGATTTGATGTACTTTTTATGAGCATTGGGATACAAATGGATTGCAAATCACTGTGAGTTGTTCATTGATTTAATTTAGTTTATGGATCCAGATGAATCATGCCGAACTCTTTGATAAATAGTGTAGGCTAATCATTGTTTAAAAAATATGTAAGATTTAATATTACAAGATTTATCAAAATCGATCGATTAGGTTTGGGTTGAGTAAAATTAAATATTTTTTTATTTAAATGATAATTATAATTTATAATTGATTGATCGGCTACCTATTTTTAATCGAGGCAAAAGCTGGAGGTTTTAAAAAAAGATACGGTTGATTTAATGATATTTTTAAATAAAATAAGTGGTTTTAATTATTGCTTATATAAAAATAGGTGACTGTTGGCCATGTAGTTCAACTGTATTTGGCGCTGTTTTTTGTCACAATAAAAAATTTATCACGTAGTCAGAATTCAATGTGTCAATTATTTTGCATCTATTGCCAATAATTGTTGCGTTGAAGAGTGTGCCTTGAAAAAATCTTTGAATTAATTAGACTTACAAGCTTACCTGCGAACTAAAAAGGGGCAAAAATAGTAAAGCACTTTGCCATCGTTGCAAAAATCGCAATTGTTGGACGTCTAATGGCTTACATGAGAGAATTTTTTTTTTATTTTTTTATCTTTTATATTAATTTTTATTAACAATTTTTTTACATTAAAAAATTTTAAAGAACTTTACTCTTCCCCTAACCCCGATTGTTGCCATGATTTTTGCCACCAACACCTTTTCTAATCACTACACCACCGTAGATCAATTTCGCCAAGCTCTTCCATGTCATCCCCCACCATCCCAACCATGCCCCGACATCCACAATGCCCCGACACTGCTCCCTTGCATCGCACTCTTGACGTCGATTCTACACCGACCGCGCCACTCCATCTTTGCTGCCCCTTTTGACCCTAGACACTTTTCCCCTCCCCATGTGCCACTACTAAGACCCAGCAAGGGTTGATCTGGAAAGCCGATCAACCCCAGCTAAACCATGACACCCTCACCACCATTGTGGTTGTGTCTAGCTCACTGAGCTAGTGTATATCCATTGCCTCGATCTCATCACTGAAAGCCGCTGACAAGCATTGTCAGATTGCTGAAAATCACATAATTTTTGCCAAATTCCTCTAGCTGAACCCAGTTGAACCCAATCAAATTTCAGACGCCGCCAATTGACAAATTTGAGTCCTAAACTACGCGATAAACCCTAGTCGTCACTGATCACTGACAACACAAGGTATATTTAACTCTGATTTAATTATTTAAAAATTAATAATTATTAGCACAATATGCTCAGATTGGATTGATTGATATAATAAATTATTTTTATTGTAAATACAAATAAATTTGGTAATGATATTAAATAAATACTAATAAACTAATTTGGTAAATTAAGTATGAATGATATTAATTAACTATAATGTAGTCTAGAAAATCATGATGTTGATTGATATGAATGGTTGATATTATTGAGTATGTTAGTTAGGATGTATGAATGCATCATAGAGGATGTTGGTTTTTCGTTTTGATGTGTAGATGCGAAGTAGAAACTCACCACCTAGGCGCTTGTACACAATTAGAGATTTTACTAGGTCCGTTTAAGACTTATTTCTGGTTTGACTCGTTCACTCTATCGTGATTTATTTTAATAAGTAAGCAGACGTGTTGAGTGGTGAATTTATCGTATCCTACTCAACACAAGTCATTTAGTCATACAAATTTCTAGAATAATAACTCTCGAGGATGAGATCTTTTGAGTTTGTTTTAGAAAACTCAAATATAGATCATGATGTTTTAAGGTCTATTATAGTATAATCTCTACCCATACTTATGTATATACAGTTTTCTCAATTTTTTAGTGAGATGTGAGACAAGGAAAAGTTGACTCATGCGCACAACAAGAGGTTGCACATACTAGTCAAATTGGGCTTTAAATTAGTGAGCGGATTGTTCGATTCTTTAATGATCACAACAACTCTATCTTTGAATTTCTTAAACTCGAAGAAATATGGAGAATTACAAGTACTATAATGTAGCGTATGTCTAGACTTGTGGATTAAAAGTGTATTGAAGGCGTTTGCCTGAAAGTACTCGGCCTCTGTGCTCAGGGGTAAGAGTGATACAAAGGATATAGAGTGCTTTAAGATAATTGATTTTCCGGTGGTATTTCCTGTTCGATTCGCATGTGAACCAAATTGGGGTATCTGCCAATTTATATTAATCTTTATTTTCTCATATGTTTGAAGGTTCTTACATAAAATTTCTGATTTCTTATATTCTGATTAATTGGAAGAGATTGACGATTCAAAAGATAAATAATCTAATTAGAGTTCTCTCTCTCTCTTCTTTGTTATTATATTGTAAAATAATTATGAATCATTTAAGTATTCCTTATTTCTTGATTTTTATTTTTGTATCTTTTATATAATGATTGAGTACTAGTAGGCAAGATGCCAAGTTATACGCAATTTATATTATAGATAAATTTCAATTTTAACTCGCCTTTAATAATAAAATATACTATATAATAATCTAATATTTTTATGTAGATATGGATTCTGATTTACATTGACTTTAAAGATAGATCTTACAAGACTATAAGAATTTGATTTATTAATTTTAAATTTTTGTTGTATTTTGATTGTTTAAGTCTCCTACTTTTAATTAGAAGCCATTATTTAATTCCTCTTTTATTAATAAGGGGAGATATGATAGGGAGTAGATGAATCTTAAATCAAAGATGTAATATTTTATAGTAATTGAAATTTGAGTTATTATTTTTCACAATAGTTGTGCTATATTATGTAATGCTTTTAATTTGTTAAATTGATTATTAAATCATAGTGAAGTCTTGAAGAGTGAAATTATAGTAAATAATTAATTGAAGAATAAATTGATTATATTTTGCCTATTATAAAAGAGGGTCATAAATTGAATATGATTAGTTTAAATAGGAGTCATTGGATGTGAATGTTTATGTAGTCTATTTAAAGCATAGTTTGAATATGAATTTTAAAGTGTAATGAATTTGTGAATATTAATTCATTGAAGAATAAACCCTAAATATGGATGTTCGGTTAATGATATGTTTAAGTGAAATCAAATTTTTAGCATGGAATTTGCTCTTTGGGAAACAACTTTAAATTAAATCTTGTTTTCTTTTTATTTAATTTTAGATTCAAATTTAGTTAATTAAAAAAAATTAAAATCCTTGAATAACTTAGCATCTTAGGAACAACACTCGATTCATTCATTAAATCATTGGATCACGAGTTGTGCACTTACTAATTACAATAAATCCAAATCAAGCTACCTATTTTTAGGAAAGTATTTATTTGCATAAATTTATGAAAAGTTTGTTTAATGAAACACAAAATTTCCAAGCTAACTTAATTTAATCACACACCTTTATTAATAATAAGATTAATTTTTATCAATACTTTAGACTTTAGTCTCACACCTTACTCTAGTTTGCTATTTATTGAAAATGCACTCCACAAAATTGGGATATGTTTCGCAAAAGGATCCACCCGAAGTAGCTAAAAACCATAATCATATATTTATTAAAACAAGTGGTTTCTTTGAAATATGTGATTAATTTGATGATATTTTAAAATGAAATAGATGAATTCAATTATTTTTTCCCACGTTGATTTTAATAATTACTTGTATAAATATAGGTAATTCATTGTCTGTTTCAATCGACTGTATTATGCTCTTTTTTTATCACAATCATCACTAAAAAAAGATGGGAAATGCTTTGTGTACCATCAATGTATTTTTCACTTTTTTAAATTTTAATTTGGTTGGTTGAAAAAAAATATCATAGTTAATTTAATGAGTCAATCAAATTTAAAGCGGAAAAGAGTAAAAAAATTTTGATAAAACACGTAACATTAATAAAATAAAATTATGCTGTCAGAACTTCAATGTATCAACTATTCCGTGTCAATTATTATGCCAGCAGTCTTGTTACATTGAAGAACAAGACACCTTATCTGTTGTGAGACTCAGGGTTGCCTGGCCAAATTGGCCGATTTAAATTGGATTGCTGTTTGTTGATCTAATTTTGGGGCCGAATTGGTTGGCCCCAAATCGGGTTGAAAGTTGGCCGATCTAACCCGATTCTAGCTAATTTAAATCGAAATCAAAATCGGGTTGGATTGGGAGGAATCGGTTTTTTTCGAAAAATTATTAAAATATTCTTGGCATTATATTTATAAAATTATTTTGTCAAGGGTAAAATAATAATTTATTAAATTAATGTATTAAGGGTAAAATTATAATTTATATTTTAAAACCTAAATCAGACTCGGGCGAAATCGATTTTGCCCGATTCCACCGCCCGCAGCCGCGCTTCCGCCCCCCGTCGTCGTGCTTCCGCCTCCGACCAGGCTTCTTTGACTCTTCTTTGTCCTTGCCTCCGACTAGTGGTCGGCCGACAACCCCACAGACAAGATATCAAATCCACCCGCCACCGTGATTTTGCCCAATTCAGCCCGCCGCCGCGATTCCATCTCCCGCTGCCGTGCTTTCGCCTCCGACCGTGCTTCGTTGACTCGTCTCCGACCTCATCTCCGACTGGTGGCCGACCAGTAGACTCGAGTCTCGCCGCCGCCGACGATTTGCACCGAGTTTGTAAATTGAAATTTAAAGTTGGAATTTTTTTTAATTGATGTGCAAATTGATGTTTTTTTAGTTGATTAATGTATAATTGGATGCTAACTGGATGTAATTTGTTTTTTAGCTGTGTAATGTGTATATTTTTTTTATTTTGATTCAGACCGATCTTGATTCTGATTCTAAGCAATTCTTGACTGATTCAAAAAAATCGATTTTTGACCGATTTTGATTCCGATTCATGTAACTATGGTGAGACTCACTAAAACTTCTGAAATGAAATTCTTAAAGCAGTTCCAAAAAAAACTATTAAAGCTCTAAGAAAAAAAAAACTTAAAACAATCCTCAAGGAGGATTGTATGATTGCATCCAATTAGTAGTTTGCCAGTTGGCATTCTCCTAGCAGGACTCAAATTCATATTTTATATAAAGTCCGGTTTTTGTGTTTAAAATAATCTACTATTTACAAATGCATTACAATTATTTTTTCTTTCATTTTATTTTATACTTTTTTCTTACGTGGTCGATTAACGGCTCATGGTAATCAATAATCATACATGAATTACATAAAACAACACGACTTATACGCAAATAAAACTGAAAGCGGATGCTATCAGTAGTAGAATTATCGCGCAATTATATTGATATCACTGGTATAGTAGTGTCTCGAAATTAAACACGGGCAACACAATTTAGTCAAACAAATACATAAATTTCCTGGTTAAGTATATCAATTATCAATTCACATTATAGCCATTTATAAATTATGACATCAATTTTTTTTTTTTTAAATTATCACTTCCCCCCACATTTCACTGCTGTTTCTGAAAACCAAAAGTAGCACCTTCAAATTTGGATGACTAATTATCAGCATTATTATCAGATAAACAGCCAACAAAGATTATCTTAATCATAAGCCAAGAGGAAGAAAGAATGTTCCGATTGACGAAACTACCCTTCCCCATCGTCGACGTGGCCGTCGATCCGTTTCATGAACGTTAACCACCCCCGCCGACGGCACCACCCCAAGGCGAAGTAGCCGGCGACACCCACCGCCGTCAACCCGGCGCTAATCGCTGCCACCACCTTCCCCGATATCACCATCACGAATACCAAGAAAGCCGACGGGACGAGGCACATGAACACAAGCCCCGGCGTGCTCATCGGCACCCGGTACGGCCGCTTCAACTCCGGCATCTTCCTCCGCAGCCAGATGAAGGACGCAAACTCAAGCAGCATGCCCATGCTGTAGAGGAAGTTGGCGGCCGAGATGATGGTGCCGAAGGCCATGTAAGACATGCCCAGGGTGATGGCCGTCGAGGTCAGGATGCCGATTAATGGCGTCCCAAACCATTCCGATCGGTACGCGAAGACCTTCGGGAGGAATCCCAACTCAGCCGTGCCCAGAAGCTGATAAGCCCCGCTGCTCAACTGGGCCTCGAAAAGCCCGATAGCGGAGAGGACGGCTCCGATCTCGACCCAGTACTTGAGCCAGCGCCCGCCGATCATCCCCGCCGCGTCGGCGAGGAACCCGTCCTTCCACCGCCGCTGGTCCACCTGCAACGCCCCTGTGCCGGCGAGGAGGGGGACGATGTAGCCGGCGCAGGTGAGGACCCCGGAGGCGAGGAGCGCCACTGGGAAAGTCTTCTGAGGGCGGTCGACCTCGCCGGCAAGCGTGCTGGCGTTGTCCCAGAAGTTGAGGTTCCAGAAGAGGGTATTGAAGAAGGTCGGCCAGTCCTTGTCGACCCCTCGCTGGCCAAGATCGGCCCATCGGGAGGGGCGGATGTCGGGGAGGGCGAGGAAGAACATGAGGAGGAATGGGAGGAGAGAGACGACACCGAGGGTGACGGCGGTGTAGCCGACGACGGTGAGGCCGGTGTAGTTGAGGGCGGCGAGGAGGAGGTTGAAGACGAGGATGGCGAGGTCTCGCCATAGGCCGGCGGCGAAGGCGGGGAAGACGAGCTTGAGGTAGTCGACGCAGAGGACGGGGTAGGCGGCGTTGTTAACGGCGCCGCTCAAGAACTTCCAATACCCCATCAACGAGCCCCAAAAGGGGCCGAACGCTCTCGCCGCCCATATGACGTAGCCGCCGTTGCCGGGGAAGGCGGTGGCGAGCTCAGCGGTGACGAGGGCCTCGGGGACGCTCCAGACGAAGGGAAAGATGAGGAAGCCGAGGATGGCGAAGAGGGGGCCGGCGGCACCGACGGCATCCTCCTCGCCGAAGGGGCCACCGGAAACCTCGAAGTAGATGAGAAAGATGAGGGGGATAAGCTTGAGCTTCGCTGCCCGGGACGTGGGCGGAGTAGGGGTGGCCGGGGATTCTGTGTCGGTGGGTTGGAGTTCGTAGTTGGGCTTCGCCGCCGAGGAAGAGGCGCCCATGGACTCGCCGGCGGCGATGTGGTGGGTAGGGGACGGGGAGGGCGTTGGGATGGATTCAATTCCCATGCGTTGATTTTTTATGAAAGGGAAAAATGAAATTTTTTTAAAAAAAGTCTACAAATTGGAGGAGATAATCAACTCTCTGAGTTAGGGATCCGTCCCTTGCATGAGCTAATTCTATTTGTTCCCCTCTTCATAAAATTTTATCAGCTATTTGGCCTAATTTTTTCATTTGTCAATCAGATACTTTTTGTTGTTCCAAACGAGTTTAGGTTCGACACTTATCATTTTAAGTTCACGATCAATCAATTGTACTGGGAAAAAATAAAGTTCCAATTAATATATATTATTAATAGTCTAAAGAAGACTCTTCTACTTTTTAAAAGTATTATCCAGTACTAATAATTATTTGTAAATTCAATTTTATTTTTTATGTTGACCTCACAAGTCCCAAATAATTTGAAAAAAATTCCTTCATACCCCATCGATGTATCCATCCGTCTATGATTTTTTTTTTTACTCCGTAGACTATTGACCCATCACCAGACAAAAATATTTTAAAAAATAATTATCTTTGTATTTTTTTTTATAAGCTTCTCATCAGCTCTATTTATTGTGGACGTGATCTAGTTGGGACCTTCCCTAACCCGGGGGGATTTGGGCATTTTGATTTTTTTGGAGGGAGAAGATAACAGAGTTGGAACTTGGAGGCAGCGAGGAGGAACGTGCAGGGGACAAGATCCCGCCGCGAGGATTTGGGGGATCTTGACCTCGTGTCAGCCATGCTGCGGGTGCCCAACTGGGTCGATGGTCGTTGCTTGCCAGGCAAAGCTGCTTGCTTGTTTAGGAACGAATCAGATTTGGTGCTCCCCTACCCATTTACTGCCGGCGTCTATGGATCAAGAATTGGTCTGTGTTTTTTTTATTGTCAATTTTGTGCATCATCCATATATTAGTTTCCGGCGGGATTTTATATTTGATGTTTGTTGTGGTTGCTTTACTTGATTGAGGGACTGTGAGTTTGAGGTTTTAGTTGTCGGGTGGGAATATATTTAATGTATAATTTTTGCGTTGACGGGCGTAGAAGTATTCTTGGAGGATAAGCGTTGGTGAATTCGGAGTCGAAGTTGGTATGACTTAAATCAGCATTGATAAGTGTTGAATTTTTGCATTGAGGGGGATAGAAATATTCCGGTAGGATAATTGTTGATGGATTTAGAATTGCAGTTGGCATGATTGGACTTTAATCGACTTTAGTGATAAGTGTTGATTAATTTGGAGTTGAAAGTTGAAGGAGAGTACGTGCATCAGCTTTTTAGTTGTATTTTCAATGTCCTGGCATGGCTTAGAACCCATCTGTTCATGCGTGGGGATAGATATGAGGGATAGACAGAGAAAAAGGGCAGATTTACATTTTCAGTAACTGATTGGAGAACTGTAAGTTTGGGCTTTCATGTGTCGGATGAATTCTCTGATATTTCTGCTTTTCTACTGATACGTTTGCATTAAGGAGCCGGGAAGGTGGGAATAGGCACAGCTTTATTGTTAAATGATGTAAAATATCCCCCTGAGAACATTATGTGATATTTAGCTTCGTTGTTTGTACTATGCTGTTCGCATAGACATTTTTTGTCAACACTTATTTCGTAAAACTCGTAGAATTCTAATTTTTTGTGTTTGTTGAAGGATAGGAATGGAATATTTTCCTTCAGGTCAATATAAACATCCAATTAACAGTTATTTTTCTTCGCAACGGAAAAAGAGATATACATTAGCCCACTTTTCTCCCTGTATCCTCATCTGGGATAGACTTCTTTCCCATGCTGACAATTCCCGCTTGCTATCTTATTCAAAAAGATCCACAATACAAGGTATTTTGCTCTTCTTTTTTTCTTTGGATATTTAAATATAATACAATACCATGACCTTTGAAATATATTGTGGATGCAACTCTTGTACATAAACCATGTCATTGTTGATTAGGTGATTGCAAATTCCCACAGTATGCTTTTCTGTAACTATATGATTTATTTACTGGAATTTGAGATTATCAATCCTTTTTAGATTTTCAGGATTTTGTGAATCCCAAACAACTTTTGCCAGCTAACGAGGCAGATGTGTATACTGCATTTTCGGTGGACGAATTATGTGCATCACTGGAAGTGGACTGCTCTTGTACCCATTACATTGTTCAATTACAAACGAGTAGTGACTTCGCTTCTGGATTAAGCGAAATGAATTCAGCTATTTTACTGTGTTTAATAGATGTCAAAGGAAATTCCATCTTACAGAGAATACCTGCCACTCTGACATATAAACAGGAGACAGATTTTCCTGATTTCACTCCCTTTCAGCGTAATTCCACTGATTGGATTGTTTTTAAGGGGTCTCCAATGGATGCCATTGAAGCTGTTTGGATTAGCACTGAAAAAGGTTACGCCATAAACCCGAACTATTTGACTTTTGTGTCTGAAGTTTAACTTTTGTAGTTCTCGATAAATTATAATGGTAGAAAGACAGGTAGCTGGAGAGTTGGAGGTATGAGCTTGATTGTTGTGCAACCATCCCAACCATCATTTAGCTCCATGGATGATTGCAAATTCTCCAATCGCACTGGTGTGAAATATAGCTTCACTTCGCCTGATGTTCTTCTGGAAGAGAACGGAAATATGTCTATGACAGAACTTAGACCTGCCCATTTAGCAACGATAAGCGGCGCAGAACTACTTACTTTGTTGAAGAGCAATAGCTCCCCATATCCTCCTCCATATAGCCAAATGATATCTTCTGAGGAAAGCATGAAGGAGTATTCAAACCTAAAGATCTCTTTACTTCTGTATGATTCGTTGCTGGTATTAGCTGGGACATGGCTCTTAACATTTACAGCATGGGAAATTTCTGAAGCTTTCTTTACGGGGGGTGTTTGCGGGTTATTGTATCTGTTGCTGCTTCAAAGATCAGTTGATGGTTTGTCAATGCCTGATTTGAGTGCCATGAATGAAAAAGAATCAAATCCCATTCAGTTGCTTGGTGGATTTAAAGGACCGTTGACAAAGCTGGCATTGGTCTTGCTCTCTACTGCTTTGGTCTTGAAATATGGTGTTGGCAATTCCATTGTAGCATTAAAGCCAGAGGACTTGTTGGCCGGGGTTGCAGGATTTCTGGCTTGTAAAATTGCTGTTGTATTAGCGGCATTTAAGCCTCTACCTCTTGACACTGATAAAAGCTGACTTCAAAAACAGATACATGGAAATAATTGTGTTCTGTCAAGTCTTGTAAAGCTTATATATGTACATTGTTGTATATAAATGTATAAACAATAATCAAATAGACTGCACTTCAGTTGTTGTGGTAACATTTGCACTTCAGTTTTTGAGCTCTTGTGGTAGTTTAATGACTTTCATGGAAGAAGGCTGGCCAGCAGAAAAATGATCCCTCGTTTGGCCTTAACGAGCTTTCCCACCCCGCCACATAGGAAGGGGTAGAGAATTTAGGTATAGGATTGCTTTGGTACATGTGACGATCGGCTGTTGTTCCCCTTTAAACACTATAATTTTGAAATCGCCTTGCGAAATTGGCCACCATAATACTATATAAAGACCCTTTGACAAAATAAAAATTTTAAAAAAATTAAAAATAAAGACCCAGAAATTCATTGATGAATGTCGTTGTGCAAATTTTCCAAAATAAGGTGGTGTCAATGATGCAATATTTCCAATGTCCAGTCTCAAAGATTGCTACGATGAAAGATTGTAACCATAGTTCATAGTAAAATCTATTCTAGTCTAAGGAGCAATTAGGAACTAAAAAACTGTGTTCCAAGTCGTTAAACCTGCATCTTTTCTCTCCCTCGTTAAACCTCCATCAAAATCTTTAATTACCAAATATCTTTGATTATCTTCATTTAATACTTTCATCTAATGCCGTTCGAACCAAAAACATTGCATCCTGATTTGTCCGGTTAAGAAGCACATGCTTAATTCAATTATTTTGCCCACAATTCGAGAAATTTCTTGGTTGTTCCCCAGCCCAGCATCGACATCAGATCAATTGCGAAATCTTCAGCGACATGAATGACTCGTCAACAAACTTCCTTAAAAGAAATTATCCACCCATTAAGACCTGTATTGAGAGCAAAATACACACTACAATAGACCAAAACACAAGAACAGAGAAAGAAAAAAGATGATAAATCAGAAATAACTAGGCAAAATATGGAGCGGAGAGTGATCAGCTAGAGCTAATACAGAGTGAAGCCATCATTCCAGCCTTCAAACCAATAGGGAAACAAACTTAATCATCATATCAACCCTCACAACTCTCCATACATCCTATTTTTTTTAAAACCAATCATCATGAAAACGCTCCAACAAAAAATCCATTCGAACACAAATCCTGCAAACCAGAAATAACACGAGAGCAGACAGAATTGGATAAGAAAATGGCATCAGATCTCCAAGGTGATAGCATCAGCGATACATCAGACGCAAATTACCCATTTAAAAGATAGGATTCCTCATTTGCCACATACCCAAATTGATATTATGAACAAAAATCAAGAGAAGAACGATAAACGCGAGTACACGATGATAAGAAGCACCACGAATAATGAAAGCTTGGGCAGGCATGATAACGAAGCCGCCGCTTAACAAAGAGAAGAAACATATATAGAGGGCCGCTCTCGGTTCAGGAGAAATTAGGGTTTTGTGGTGGCCATCCACCGTTCATCTTCGTGTTTGTAAAAATATTGGCCATTGAAATGATGTTTGCATAAAAATATTTTTTTAAAAAAATCTTTTTGTGTAAAAAATGTCAAAGTAAAGGCTGGTGCATGAATCGGCCGATTCCGAGTCGCTTTAAATTGGCACCGATCTAATTTTGGAGCCGAATCGGTCAGCCTCGAATCAGGCACGAAATCGGGCGATTTACTCTGATTCAGACCGATTTAAATCGGAATCAGAATCGGAATCGGGGTAAGTCGGGAAGAATCGGTTTTTTATATAAATAACTAAAATACCCTAAGTATAATATTTATTAAATTATTTAAACATAGGTAAAATTAGAATTTTGATTTTTAAAAACCTAAAATTACCCGTCTCCGCCGCTTCGCCCCACTCCGTCGTCGCGCTTCCACCCTTCGTCGTGCTTCTTCGCCTCTGACCTCAGCTCCGACCAAGACGGTGGTGACGACAAGGCAGTCGTGTCAGCGATGACCGCCGACGTCGTCCTCGAGTTTGGTCGCAGTGGTGGGTCGCTCCGATCGGGCCCACGACCAGCCTCAGTAGATATGCTGGGTAGAGGGGAAATGTAGAGTGTGTCGAGGGGTGGTCGTTCGCCTCACGGCAACGACGACATGGCCCAAACGGCAGCAGAATCAAGCCCGGAACCTCACGCGTTCGTGGGGCGATTCCGGCGGAGTGGCGCCCAAATGGTGGCCGAAGATGGTCGGGGCGGCACGGTGACAGCATGACGGTGTTGGGCGCCGATGAATGGCGGCAGGGTAGCGCCGGAAATGGCGGCGGCGACAAGCAAACGGCAGCGGCGACTGGTTTTGGGGAAAAAGGTAGTGTGGAAAGAAAAAGGGGTTAGGTGGCAAAGTCGTAAATAAAACTTAACTCGACTCCGTCTCGAGTTAAGAATAATAACTAATACATAATAAATCCTAAAAAAATCTTAAAAATTGGGAAAAATCCCATATAATAAAACAAACACCATGAGATCAAAATTCATTTAATTTGTTATATGTCGGGTGTGAGTGTTTTTATATATGATCGATTTAAACCGATTCAGGCCGATTCAACTGAACCGATTCTTGTCCAATTTAGACCGATTCCGATTCCGATTTCGACTTCCCCGAAAACCTATTCCGATTTCGATTTCAATTTATGCAACCATGGTTGTAATTATGTATTAGATGGTTGATAAAAAATTATATAAAGGGAAATATTTTGCTGAGCCCGACCCCGAGATCAAATCTTGTAATTCATCTTATAAAAATAATCATCTTCCAATTCCTACACCCTTCCTACACGATGGCGACAACGGATAAATGCCTAATGGCCAATTCTCGTTCCGATCACGATCCAGCTAAGGTTGGCAAGAACTGACCTCTAATACCCCGTTTCGGTTCACCCGTGAACCACAACCCAAAAATATTACCAACAACTAGATAGTTTGTTAATATACTTGATTCGGTCAAATCGACCAAAATCTATTATCGGTGTTTCAAGACGGTGATACAATATACAAAGTATGGATGAAATATTTGGATTCTAACGTTATACTAAATACGTGATATGATATGCAAATAAATATACAAATAAACCAAAAAAATGAAAAGTTTTTTAAAAATATCTATTTTTAAAACAAAACGGACAGAATCTCTATATAAAGTGTAATAGAAGTCACTCTATCAAGAACAAATGGTACCTATTTATACAATAAAAAAACTACGAATACAGTCCAAACAAAGTATTTTCTTCACATTCTAGTTATTCTCAATTTCCTCACCATACGAGCCGAATCTAAACTCCATAACTCACCCTATTTATTTCCAACTTTCTATTTTCATTCACATGCATAATATTTATAGAAATTCATAGAGTATTACTTAAAATTTTATCGTTGACACAGTTCAACACACATCATTTTCACCAATTACACTCGGTAGGTACATACATGCACGATTTTAGTGCTCCTCCTCCACAGTTTAGATAGTGCTCACTTCTCACGATTCTCACCTACATATATAATAAAGAAACATTAGTAAGAGTGTTACCAGTCCAGAAATAACTAATAACAAATTGACACAGGAGAGCTGACCTTTCTGTTGAATAAAAACTCCATTACCCTTCCCAATAGAACTCTCATAAGGGTAACAACTAGGAGTTGTCGACTTCGTATGACAACGTCCCCTTTCTATCTCATTCTTATTCATTGGTCATTTTAAACTATCCCTTGCCATTATCTTTCCTCCCAACCCTCTACATCCTCCGTATTGCATTTGGTCCTGAGTACAAATGCCAAGTACTCTCAGGTATGTGCCTTCAGTACCCTTTTAAGTTATAAGTCTAGACATCCGCTGCATAGCAGTACCCGTAAACCTCCACACTTCTCTGGGTTTGAGGAACTCAAAGGTGGAGTTATCAGGATCCCTTGGGAATGGAACAAACACTCACCAATTTCAGATCCCGCTTTGACGAATGCACACCCCATCTCAAGACGTGGTTGTCGACTTCTGTAAAACCCGGGCTATCTGCCCGAGGGTTTTTTTAGCCGATTCGGTTTTTATCTGAATAGGGTTAGTATGGTCTAACCCTTCTTACTGTGGTTCATCTATGATATGTTGTAAGTTGCCCGGCCTTAGCCGACTTCGGCATTCAGTACGCCTGTTTGGATGCAGCACGCCCGGCTTTATGATGTTTGGTTCAATTTAATCATATATAGTTAGATGTTAGGATTGTTTCTCTCACGTGCCTTTTGTGTGCTTACCGTGTGTTTGATAACCCTTCAAACCGTCCTAACCCCTTTTGGGACATGCATTGCAATTCCCGAAGTGGACCCGATTGCTTTAGGGTAAAAACCATAAGTTTTCGGGTTTTTAGATAACCCAACCCATACCACTTTTAGCTAACCCAACCTATACATCTATAAGTATGACATCCATACTCCGATTGGTATGACATCCATACCCCTTAACTATGACACCCATACCCTATAGGAATGGCACCCATACCCTATAGGAATGGCACCCATACCTCTATAGGTATGACACCTATACCTCTAGAGGTATGACACCCATACCTCTATGACATCACCAAACCAACTCATACCTCTTTAGGTATGGTGCCCATGCCTATGACATCACCACCCTTCTTCTATAAAATCCACCCCTTCCCTCACCTTTTCACCATTTCTCTTTTCTCCTCCAACCAATTTGTTCCACTCTCCTTGGCCTCCTCCTTCCTTTTTAGAGCTCCAAGCAACCCCCTCCACGTTCTTAGAAACCTTGGGTAATAGGCTTTGAGGTTGGATGCCTCAAAAGACCTCCCCTTGGTCTTCACTCGTTGGCATCAGGTTTGTGGTGCCACTGTTGCTTGTTGTTTGGTATGTATTACTTGTATTATTCCATATATTTATTTTTAGAATATTTGTATAGTATATATATGAATTTTATGAGAATTTTGAGTACTGATTTATTATATTTTTCCAAGTAAATAAATAGATATAATTTTTATAATGTATGTATGTCACTAAAATGCACTATTTCAATATAAAAATCATATCTTGCCATTATAATGCCCAATTTACACAATTATTATTTTGTTGCACTCACAACATATAGCTATAAAACTTTGGTGTTTTGTTTTTTACCTGCCATGACATATAATTTACATGTATGAGGGTAAAAGTTGAGGAAAGGTAGTGACTTGGACCATTGTGGTGATATAAGCGCTTCTTTTTCCAATTTTTACTCTTTGACATTGTAGGATCTATTGATGCACAACATGTCATATTTTTCATGTTATTTTTATGAGTTCACGGTAAAATTTTAATCCTAATATAACCACTAAATAATCATGAACATAACCCATAAGTACAATGTGTATTTCCTGTGTGTTTATGACTGTGAGTATGATATTTATTGTGTAATATTTTAAGCCATGAATTTTACACTAATAAAATATTTTAAAATTATATGACACCAAACTAATTGTCTAATTGAAATATATAAATTTTTGAAATTTTTAAAAATCATCTAGATAATTTTAATAGGTAGTTACTGAGATAGTATAAAGATGCTAGGTGAAAATGCTAGTTTTTCACTCCAGTTCAAAATTACCTTAAAATAAGTTAACGTCATCTTATTTTAGTAAAAATTGGTCCAGACCTTACCCTATGTTTCAGTAGCACTCTTATTAATTTTAGTCTCATTTGGGTAGGTTTCCAATTTTATTTATGAATTTCAAATACGTTAAGGTTCAGATAGCTTCAGAAACAGCCCATCCAATGATCCAAATTGTAAAATATACTTAGACCCATATACAAAGTAAATTTGAACTAAATCTTACTGGGATCAAAGATAGTGTGTTAGTTAACTAGGCCCACTGACCCAAGCCCACTTGGAGTCATCTAGTCCATGAACTAATAATTACAATATTGGTGCATAGCCCAGGAACACTGTTCCAGCACCATGAGACCGAATTTAATGGGCGTCATTCGCCTTGATTGGCCCATGGACCATCCATGGGTGAATTTTTCAATGAACTTTACAGTGTAAGTGACAACTCAAATAAATTTCAGCCTATTTGGACATTTTGGGGCCTGTCCAAAAAATCATATGGTAGGCCCATTCAATTAAAAACCACAGAATTGATTAAATCTCACTAAGTGAACATGGAACTAAAACCTTAAGTAAGTTACCTTATAAGGTTTAACACTTTACTTATGACCTAATTAAAAGAATTAAGTGTTGTTAAATTTTGAGCTTGTGTGGATGTTTTGCCTTGTTTTACGTGCCGATATGACCCGATTCTTATTCGGTTCCATCTCCATGTTAGGTATCACAGGTGAGCTCACCGACTAGAGTACGAAGTTCTACTCACACAGGTCCGTAGGACTTTCCTCTGCTTGATCTCTTCTTGACTTCTTACATGTCGAGTTTAACTGTGTTTTAGACGAAGGATGACATCGACGGTGTTTTATCGGATCTCTCCAATGTCGGGCCATTTAGTGATGCTTTCTATATATATTTAATAAAACTACAAGGATGAGACCCCTTGTTGGTTTTTGAATTGAAGCTCCAGAAATATATGATATAAGCCTCTTCCCAAGCTTAATATATAAGTACACGCAATTTTATGGATTTCACAAATAAGAGAGTGAACGGTATGGAGATATG
This sequence comes from Piper longum, assembly GCA_032619315.1. Classification (NCBI taxonomy): domain Eukaryota; kingdom Viridiplantae; phylum Streptophyta; class Magnoliopsida; order Piperales; family Piperaceae; genus Piper; species Piper longum. Next base: position 34,979 of record JAVDBV010059716.1, read on the forward strand.
TATGAATCGTGCTAGTAATCCTTCAAACCTTGAGGTAGTGCGGTATATGAAGGTACTGCGTAACGCAACACATTTTTGAAATTTGTGGCACTAACTTAACTGTTCCTTTCACCACTCGAATACCGTGGCAGATGATATGGAGATGTGAGGGCGTAAGCACTGTAAGTATGTATGAATATGATTATGAGCTATGCATGCGAGCCAGCAATTACTTAAGTATGTTTGCTTACAGCTCAGTGTGAGGCATTTTTGAAGTTTCATAAGTTTTTACGGGTAATGGAATACTCATTTGTAAACTTGCTATTTTACTGGTAGTTATTCGGACCAATAATCAAATTTATTTGATTACTGACGTTGTTTTCTACTATATGTAGGTGAGGTTCTCTGGTGTTGGCCAGCCTAGGTGCATGGATCAAATGACACAATAGCGGTGGTGGTAGGGGCCCTATGTTATGTTGTTTGCTTTAAGCATTATTTTGTGTATGACTTTATGACGGGCATATGCCCTAACTATGTGAACCTTGCATGATTCAAATGTATGCTATGATGGTTCTACCAACATGTTTTATCTTTATATTATTGTATTTTGCTATGGAGTTAAAAAACTTTTGGGGAAGACTAACCATCGTCTGCAAGGTATATAAGCCCCATAGTCCTAGAACATGACGAGGAGCTAAGTCAGGTACACGAAACGTATTTGGCTGCAGCTGTTTGTGTATTAGAGTAACGTGGGTGGAGGAGCTTACAGTTCACACTACTTGAAGACCCACGTAAAGTTCGGGTATTAAGGTTTGATGCCCTGATACTTGATGATGCTTTGTAATTCTCTTGCGCTTTAATTATTGTTCGCGTAGGGTATGTGGAACAGATAACCATGACTCTTGTTTAAATACTCGCATCATCTTCATGTAACTAATAAGAAGACCCAAGCCAATTACTTGAACTAAGTAGTAAGAATATAATACACACAACAACATGCAACCTTAAAACTGTAGCGGAGGTATGCCTCTTCTACAGTTGGGAATGATCATCACATTTTTAAAGTCACCGCTCATAGTTGTAGGGATGGTTCTACTTCTTTTACGACTATGAGTGTTTATATTGGAATCCTTTAAGTCTAAGATTCACCTTTATAGTACAAACTTTGCATGTATTCTATGAAAACCAAACTTGGTGTCCGTCTTAAGCCTCCATGGAGGTTGAGATCCGCTTTTGTAAAGTCTGTACGCTATAGCCCAACGAGTAACTTCTAAATTATAATACCACAATTTGGTCCATCCTTTTGGGCCAAATTGGGGTGTTACAGCTTCCCTCATCTCGCATCTCACTGAAAACACGAAAACTACACATACACAGATACGGGTAGAGATTTTAATCTAATAGGGCCGAAGGCATCGTGAGTTGGATCTGAGTTTCGAAAACAAACTCAAGATATCTCATCCTCGAGGGTTATTAATCCAGAAATACAATCGGCTAAATGACTCGTGTGGAGTGGGATACGATAAATCCACCACTCAACACGCCCACTTTTCTTTCGAATATTCATTTCTAATTTCCAATCTACAACAAGTAGATCTATGGGATATACGAACACATACTTCACAAGCAATACATTTATCAAATTCTCTTTTGGAGGATTTATTAAACCCTTCCTTTTCTCTCTGATTTGAATTGGATCTTAAGGATTCTTTATCATTTTCAGAAAGGATAAAATCCTTACCTTTCAAAATAAATCACGATAAAATGAGACAATAAATTGAGAGCGAGTTTTAAACGGATCTGGTAGAAGCTGTGATTGTGTCCACACGCTTAGGCATCAAGCTCCTACTCCATATTTATACATCAAATCTAGAAACTAACACGTGCTAATTGAATGATGTATCAAAATCATCATAGACATCATATTCACAATACACTCTTTATCCATTAGCAGTCAAACAATCAGTAGTGCTTAGATTTAATTTACCTGATTAAATCATTAGTATTCATTAAACACAACTCAAATTATACAAATATCGCTTTATCCACTATCAGGTATTCATCATGTCAAACAATCCTTCATAATATATCATGTTAACAATCATCAATTTTAAATAATAAAATCGAAGGTAATTATACCTCTTGTAGTTGGTAATCGACGACGACTAGGATTTCGTCGAGCGGCTCAAGACTTAATTCGGCACCTGGTGTGGTCTTAGACTGATGAATTCAACCAAAGATCAGGCACATTTTATCGAATTTGATTTTACGGCAATCTTAGGTGGTTTTCCGACCATTACATATGGTTTTTTGGTGGCTTTTTGGCAACTATCCGACCGTTTTTTCTGAGGCAATTGAACTATGGGTAGGCACAAGTTCGGTGAGCTTGACCCAATGGTGGTGGTAAGGGTGGTGGCAGTGAGGACAGTGACGGCGTCGATGACCACGGGCGGTGGCGATGGATCGGCTGGGGCCGGTCGGTCGTTTGATTGGCCCTCGACAGGCCTCGGCTGATGGATGCTGCTAAGCTTGATGTGTTTGTATCTCGGTTGTGAGCAGTTTTTTTTTTCTTTATGCTGTTTAATTTGATGCATATTGGTAAAATTCTATGTGGTGATGATGTTTTTGTTGGATGCTGTTATATTTGATGAATGTGCTAGTAAATTATGTGGTGATGGTGTTTGCTGTTTGACTGCTGCAACATTTGATGTGTATGTGTTAGATAATTCTGTGGTGTGATGATGTTTATTTTTTGAATGCTGTTTAAGGATTTGCAAGGATGGGGCGAAGAAGCTACAGTTATAGCCCATCACATCCCAGAGGGGGCTATGGAAAGAGAGGGCGGATTCCTAGTCTGAGAGGACGATATGTAGGCCGCAATAGGGATGCAGGCACGAGTCTCCTTGTTCGCAATCATCGTCATGATTTCAGGTGTTTTAAAAGATATTTTGTTTTTTAATTCTTTACTCGTTATAGCTTTTTATTGTTAATTTCATGTATGCACAAGTTGAATTTGGCTCTAAGTATAGTTATCGATTTCGATATTTGGGTGTAAGAAGATTCATACTAAAAATTGTGGGCTATTTTGCATCATATCTGCCTATGAGTTGTTTTAGGTGCTGTCATGGGATAGTAAGTGTTTTTGTTGTGTCTGAATCATTGATTACATGTTTTCCAGATTTTCTCATAGGATTAATTGTTGAAAACTTTTATGTAAAAAATTGTGGAATGATCTTTAATTAATAAAAGCAAAAAGATTTGCAAATTATTTTCCATTATTTGCTGAACCTAGAAGCTTGCTTATTGGGAGAGTCAGTTTATCGTGTATTTCTGAATGAATTTATGCACCCAGCCGTAGTGGAAAGGAGTTGCTCCATTATTTCAGAGATATGCTACTTAGAGAAAATTTGTCCTGTCTCTGAATTATATTTAGTGAAATTTGGTCTCGGTGTACGGGATTATAGGATAACGTGGGTTTTAATGTGAAATGACTTTAGACTTTGTTTTTATTCATCACTCTTGTGAAAAAGATCAGATGAGAATCTAATTGGGAATAGCCTCAATTGGGATGTTGAGTGTAGAATGAAGTTGGTTGAATTTTGGGTCTTCATTTTTTTATTATGGGGGTTTTCCATGAGGAAATGTTATGTTTGTGTCAATGCACTTGATATTGAATTACAAATTTGCAGGACAGAGGATCTGCGTAAGCCTTTTGGGCGATTTGGTCCCCTGAAAGATGTTTACATACCACTGGACTACTATACAAGGTGAGTATCTTTGAATTTTGTTTATCTTGTCATCCGTGGTCGAAGCCACTCGATTTTCTAGAGTTTCAGTTGTGTGTAAGCCGAAAAATAAATCAATTATTTTTGTTGAAAATAGCAATGTCTTGTTGTTTGTTTATTTGCAGTGTGCATGCTCCATACTTCTAAGTTGCCCTGACTTTAACATGTGATGCTGTATTGCTCCATCAATTTTTATAAACTCCATTTGCGGCTGCAGTTATTCCTTGTAATCTTACATGAAATTGAATGCTTTGATTGAAGTTCACAAGACAGTTGAAAAGTTATCCAAGACTTCAATCAAACATTTAAGACTGCTGAAGATGTTAGTATGATTGAAGATAAGTGGCTGATGATTGGAAGAAAGTTGATTTTGAAGTTTTGCATGTTGAAGATATTCAACTCCTGGAGAATAGTAAGTCATTTTGTGGTTTTTGTCTGGGCATTGAGTGATGTTTATGCTAGTTTTTCTTGATACTAAGAGAAGAGTTTTTATTATTCAAGCCTTTATTTTTTGGGCGATTTGATTGCTGCAATTATAATATGTCAATATCTGGACATTTTACCCCTTCATTGTTAAATGCAGGGAGCAACGTGCATTTGGTTTTGTCCAATATTTAGATCCTGCTGACGCTACTGACGCCAAATATTATATGGATGGCCAAGTCCTCTTTGGTCGAGAGCTAACTGTTGTATTTGCTGAGGAAAACAGGAAGAGACCTGCGGAGATGAGAGCCAGAGAGAGGGAGAGGTTGTGTTATTAATTAGTTGAGGCTATTGTCTCTTTTATTTGGAATTTAGTTAGTGTGACAGAACTTTCGTATATTTAGCATTACGTCTTATTAGTGCTCATGTTTCTTTTGGCTCTTGTAGATAGTTTTTATCACTACTCCAGTCCTTAAAATTATCAGTGTGAATTATTAGTGTTCTCTTCATAATAAAAGCTGTAACATAACTGCTGATAGAATATTTGAATTTTGTATAATTTAACAGGGGACGATCTTCCAGCTACAGATATTCTCCCCGCAGATCACTTTCTCCGCCCAGGTGCCATAGGTCACTATCACGAACTCCTAGTCGTTACACTCCTTCACCTCGTTGCAGGCATTACTGAAGGTGAAATTTTACAGGGACAGTCAGGTTCCTTAACTCCGTCATTTGTTTAAACCTGAATGGGCCTTGTACTTTCGTGCTTTTTGGGTCTGTTTCACCCGAAATCGTTCTTACTATCCTCCTTACAGCAAGTCAAGGAGTTGCATCTGGAGTCGAAGCCCAGAGGACTGACACTAAAGATCATATAGAGATTACTCAACCCTGAAAGAATAGACAATTGCGGTAGCGTTGTGCACTGAAACCACCCCGTCTTGGCTGTGTGGTCAGATGTAGGAGATTGTGTTTCTCATCGTTTTGGCTTTTGACGAGTATGTTGACTACTCGTTTGAGCAGACAGATATTCAATAATTTGACGTGCCACTTCCATTAATGTTTGCATGCATCGTTAGATTGTGCTCATTATTTTCGCTGCCCATGATTTGGAATGGTGTACCATGAAGATGGTGATGATTATGGATGTTGGGCACACACGTAATTTGATTAGCAGTAGATTGATAATTATTATTTTCGATGACAATGCTTATGGTAGATTTTAGTTTGGTTCTTTGAATACTATATGATGATAATTATTATTTTCAATAACAATGCTGATGGTAGATTATAGCTCGGATCTATGAATACTGTAGGGACGGCCCTATAATTTAGTGAGCTATACACGCCTTAGTCATTTACTCGTTCCTAATTTTTGTAAATCGAAAGTTATTTACGACCATTTTTTTTTTCTCACAAGCTCCACATTGAGAAATAACTGCGAACAAAACAAACGAGTAATGGTTAATATCTATTACTGAACTAGCATGTTGTTGCTGATGGAGTCGATTAATGTGATTTTAAACTTTTAAGTGGCGCCCTTCCCGTGAGTTTTTTTTTTCTTTTTCTATTGCAAATTTTTTAAGCAAAATGTAAGTTCTATGTATCATTGGGACTTGTGTTGTGCTCGTGCTCGCTTGAGTTAAAATCGGGTTAAAAAAAGTGAGGGATACTTATGCGGACTCTGGCTTGTGCTTGTGCATAATGCAAACTGTTGTGTCGATAATCGATTGCATGAATGACCAAAGAGGCTTGGGATCTCTTGATCCTTTATTATACTCGAAGAAAAAGGGTTGGGATCTCTTGTATTAATTTGCTGACCCACGTTAGCCCGACCCTTAACTATCCAAATCGTTGTAAAATAGTAGGGATACGGGGAATGGCTATACTCGACAATTGATTTGAACTCCTTTTTTCTCGTGGCTGTAATGAGCCAAGCTAACTTTTGGCTCTGTTCCTCGTTCTCAAGACATCCAGCTTGTAGGCTCAAGTTTTTTTTTTTCAAAAAAAAAAAAAAATCTAAAAAAACTTGTAATGCCCAAGTCTGTACATGAGGTTATAGTTTTACAAGTTACATGCCAGTTTGAACCAAATTTGTATAAAAAATTCCCAAGAATTTTGATTAATCAATTTTTAAATCTTGCGATCGCAAGATCAAGTCTCAAACCTAAATCGAGCTTAGCAAAAATTTAAGCCAAAATCAAGCCGGTTTCCCATCCAACTCGTTTCCACAATAACTAACTCGGGATACCATTTCCTCCCTTGTACACTCGTACCTTTCGCCCGCTTCCTCCCTTACCTTCTCCTACCTCCCTCGCCGAGTCAACTTTTCGCCGGCGCCGGCGACTCCGTTCAGTCTACTTCTTTCTCTCTTGCTCTAGGGTTCGGTGGTGGCTGGCAGTTAGGAATCTGAACTCCACTTTTTTGCTGTTTTGGAATGTTTTCTCTGTGTTGGAAGCTTGTATCTGTTTAACTCTTGAGCATCTTACTTCCTTTTTTTTAAATGTCTGTGTGCTAGCTAAGCTCATATTATAGCCTTTTCTTTTTGTTTTGTGGACTGGCTGAGCTCGTCTTTGGCTCATTGACTGTGGATGGTTGACTGAGGTTGATGATGGGTTTTGGTTGCAAAGCTAAGGATGAAGTTGGTTTACCTTGACTGAGGTTAAATTTGTCTAAATGTTGATGTCTGTGAACCTGTAGGGATGTTCCTTTCTTTGTGCTTTTGTGCTAGCTGGGTTCATCTTAGCTCATTGACTACGGATGGGTGGTTGGGGTTGATGAGGTTTTGGTTGAAGATAATGAAAAGAACGAGTGGCCTTTTTGAGCATGGTTTGCAATCTGTGAACCTCCGTGGTGTAATTTGTAAATGCCGATCTTTTTGTGTTTTTTTTGTACTGGATTGTTTGTGCGTGACTGGGATTGATAAGAGGAAGGGGCAGCCCTGTTGAATATAATTTGTTGAAAAAAATGATTTGATTTTTTTTCCCCAGCTGTTTCTTTGCCTTGTTGTGATTATTGACTTGTATGGTTGTTCATGTGCGAACCTTGTGGGATTTGGAAAGTGTCACCCTTTTTTATTTAATTGTTGCTGGAGTGGTAGATTTGTTGTATTTATGCCTGTTTGAAGTGGTAAATGTAGTATGTTTGCTTTCTAGTTTGTAGCCTCTTGATGTCACATTGCAGAAGTCCAAATGCAATGACTGACTTTCACTTTGTTCAGTGCCGTCTATGATGTTGTAAATATCAATTTTTGCACTTGTTCTTTATTTAGCCTTTTCTGAAGTGACTGTCACAAATGTTTTAATCTTCGTTGTCAAGTATGACATGTGTGTTAACCAAATCTTCTGGTGTTGATTAGGTGCAAATTTTAATTATGCTTATTTTTACCATCTGTTTTGTCGATGTGGTTTTGTTAGTTACCCCACAATGAAGTCATCGAGCATTGCACCATGCGATTGGTTCATTCAAAACACAATAATTTCGCAGGAGCCCTGTACTTTTTATTGATGATGTCCTCATATCCTTTTTCCTGCTGCATGACCGCTACGTTTGGTTTTTTCTGCAGAAAACCATGAGGTTTGGTTTTGTGCAAAAAACATGATATGAAAACGGATGGTCAAATCCTGTAGTTGATAAGAGTTGATAACCTATTTGCAAGGAGGATAAGAAGAGGCCTGATGAAATGAGAGTCAGATCAAAAGCAAGGTGCTTTCACTATTCATATCTACTATCTTCTTTAAATCTTTTATGTGATTGGGTTTTAATAAAAGTATTACATTCAGATACTTCACATTTGCGATAAAAATTGGATGTGTACTTAATCATGTATGAATTACACACACGCATCGTAAGGATTTGTCATGTGTGGCATTAATTAATTTGAAATACAATCTGTTGAACTGGCTTGCTCTACTCAATGAGAACCATATTACATGGAGAATCATTTATTATATTATTGTTATATATGAATTACACACACACACACACACATCGTTAGGATTTGTCATGTGTGACATTAATTAATTTGAAATACAATCTGTTGAACTGGTTTGTTCTACTTAACGAGAACCATATTACCTGGAGAAGCATTTGTTATATTATTGTATGATACACTAGGACGGACTAATATCTACTTTTCCTTTCTGAAATGAGAAAGCAATGAAGGAAGAAACTACATTTTTATTAGCCACCTTGGATTAGATATTAATTCTCTTTATTTGATCAGTTAATTGACATTGACGTGAGTGTAAATGTTTCTTTGCTTACAGTGCGCAGCAATCTGCTACCAGTGTTTGGACTCTGACTGAGAATATTGTTTGTTTGATGTCATTCAGAACATGGCTGATGTGTACTATTCACTTGATGTTACTGTTTCCAAACGCATCAGGTAGATAAGTGTTTGGGTTTCTTTTTTCCTGTTTAAAAGCGACAATGTAGATGTTTGTGAACTTTCACTAACTCCATGACCCTAAATTTTCAGGTGCATATGTCGGGATCAGTATAGGGACCAAGATTTCCAACTTGCCCCAAGCTACAGCCGTGGTAGATATTCTTAAGGCTCAAAGTATCACCCATGTACGTTTGTTTGATGCAGATCATCAAATGTTAAATGCACTTGCTGACACTGGAATAGAGGTCATGGTTGGAGTTACTAACCAAGAACTTCTTGGAGTTGGTCAATCATCTTCAAAGGCCGCAGATTGGATTAATCGGAATGTAGCTGCATTTTTGCCCTCTACTAATATTACAGCCATTGCTGTTGGAAATGAGGTGCTCACCTCAATTCCAAATGCTGCTTCTGTCCTTGTTCCAGCACTTAAGTTTCTTCACTCTGCTCTACTGTCCTCTAATATCAACAAGCAGGTCAAAATTTCTACTCCACACTCATTGGATGTGATTCCCAAATCCTTTCCACCGTCCACAGCCACCTTTAATTTGACATGGACTGACATAATGAAACAGCTGCTTCAATTCTTAAACAAGACTGACTCTTATCTTATGTTGAATGCTTACCCTTATTTTGGGTATGTGAATGGGAATGGTATTTTTCCGCTTGAGTATGCTCTTTTCCATCCGCTTCCTTCTTCCAAACAGATTGTGGACGCCAACACCCTTTTCCATTATAACAACATGTTTGATGCAATGGTTGATGCTGCCTATTACTCCATGAGGCCTTCAATTTTTCTGGAATTCCCGTAGTTGTCACTGAAACAGGCTGGCCTTGGCTTGGCGGAGCTAATGAGCAGGATGCAAATTTGGAGAATGCTCAGGAATACAACAAAAATCTCATCCATAAAGTGCTAAATGGATCGGGTACTCCAAGTCGACCCGGCATGCCTGTGTCGGCCTATATCTTTGAGCTTTTCAACGAGGACCTTAGGCCGGGACCAATATCTGAGAAGAACTGGGGATTATTCTATCCAAATGGTACTACTGTTTATTCTCTCGGTTTGGCAACCAGAATAAACCAAGTCGGAGTGAACACATCAACTGGCAGTGGACTATTTTGTGTGGCTAACAACAATGTGACTTCTGATTTGTTAGTGGCTGGTATAAATTGGGCTTGTGGGCAAGGTAATGCAAACTGCAGCTCAATTCAAGTTGGCCAACCATGTTATGAACCGAATACTCTTGTCAATCATGCTTCTTATGCATACAATGATTATTATCATAGAACAATGGCAACTGGTGGCACCTGTGACTTTGGTGGTACTGCCTTGTTAACATCAAATGATCCAAGTAAGATCTTATTTAAAATTTTGACCATTCAATATATAAATGAAAATGAATCTTGTTTGGAAATTTCGTTTGTGCTTCATTATCTTTAAATAACCTTGAAGAAGACATTGGGAGGGAGTACAGACTGATGAAAACAGAACGTGTAATACAAACTCTTCTATAGATTCATCTCAAGCTGTCTAACAAGCTCCTAATTGTGTGAAGAAGTCTTAAACTGTCTCTTATGTCGTGATGATGGTTAATGTTTGTTATCATTTTTTATATTTAGAGTGGTTACCTGTTGTAAAACCTTACCGCTAATATGACTATAAGGCCCAATCAACTTTAGTAAAATTATCCACTCATTAAAGAACCTTTTTGTTATTTCAAGAATGAGTGGGTACTTTTATATATACATCTCTAGTTATTCATTGGGCCTTACAGCCAATATTGGTTATAAGGCCTTGCAGCATTTACTATTGTTTTGTCCTTCAATTGATTGGATGATTTTGATGATGTTTTGGTTACATCTTTGCAGGTTATGGTAGATGCATTTTTGCAGGAAGGTGAGTTCCAAGCATTCAAGATGTTCATATTGCCAAGCTTCTTGTACTTTATCTACTCACTGCCTTATTTTTTTTTCCTTTTATTTGAACAGCTTGAATAGTAATACAACTGGTGGTGGCTCGCCTTTTGCACCTGGTCCTGGTGGTTTTGAAAGCAGTACCTTTAGGGTGCAGCTCTGTAAATCTATAATTCTGTTGTCAGCTTTACTTCTTTCTGTTTTGTAGCAGAGACACCAGCCCAAGTCTGCTCCCCAAATCCAATTTTGTATTGTCATCAGAGTGTCCTGCTCAGAATGTACGTCGATTTTTTTGCCTGTCCGATAATTTGTGTTCCATGTTTGAGAGGCGGCTTCATGCTTTGTGAAAGTTATTTTTCTTTGTTTAAGTGCAAAATTATTTTTGGACCAATTCTCAATGGAAAGTGTAAAAAAAGCTAGTTTTCATCTTTGCTCATTTGAGGTTACCAAATTGTAGACTCTTCTTCTTCAACAGAAGCCATTTGTTGATGAATTAATAAATATATTTGAAAATAAGAATTATTATCCACAACCTTCCTTTCCTTCTCTTTCCACCGTCTGTGTCTTGTGTGTTTTCTTTCCACCGTTAAAGTAACGCTCACAATTGATGTTGAATTGGTGAACAATTTAAGTCCTTATATAGAGAAGCCATGGAGCAAAGTTCGGCATTTTAAGCTCAAACTCACTTTTTTAACCGATGGAAACGGCTAATTAATTAAGGGGAACTTCATTTGTGGCATTAGATCCTGTTTATTTGACATTATGTTTATAAACTTTATATAACATCAATTCGGCTCGGCTTTTTTGTACTTCGGAAGTGAATAAGGTAGATTGCTCGATAATTAGCTCTATTTTTGCAGAGGTCTAGATGATTACGAAAAACTTATTGATGTACTATTGTAGCTCTATGTGGATAAGACCCCGTATATCTTAGATTTACTGTCTCAAAACTGGTTGCTAGTTTCTACCCACTCCAAGAATTTGTTGCTACCAAGAGATCTGATTTTGGCAGTTTTTTTTGTAAGATGGAGAAGAGCTGAACCAATTCCAATATCAGAATCAGCTCATTGTCCAGAGTCATTTAAACGGTGAGGCAAAAGTGCGAAATTTATGTAAGATAGCATCAAATAGCCTTTGAATCATTTACAAACATCACCGAAGTGAAAGAAAAAATGGGAAAAAAACTCAAGCAGGCCAGCCGGCCTTCACAAACCAAAGGGAAAACCAAACAAAAAATAGACCTTCCTCTCTGCTTTATGGTACACACAAATGCTGTGAAGCAAGTATTAATCCCGGACAGCATGGGCATGCCAGCAGAGTAGCATAACAACACAGCGTCTGAAGATGTATATCTTTGTCCTCTGCCTCTTTGCAAGCGTAGAGCACCTCTTCCCAAAGCTGTACTGCCTCCCTGCAGAGTTCATCATCATCATCATCTTCTTCTTTTCGTCTCTGTAGGCCAATACGAATATGGGTAGTTGGGTGAACTTGATGTAGTTATATATGTGTATATGTACATAGACATGAGTACGGCGGCCACGAAGAAAGCAGGAAGAAGAGGGCGATCATTTTTTCAAAGGCTGAGTAAGCATGGCGTGCGGCAAACTTCTGGAAGGACGGCTTTTGTTTTGTATGTCGATCTTGGTTTTTCATTCATGCATTTAAAGATCCTTGGGATATCAATGTTATAAGGTTATATGCTAGTCCAAATCTTGTCAATCTGCTTGTGGGTCGTTGCTCGTTCTTCTAGTTTTTATTTAATGGGTTTGTTGTTTAGTCAATTTTGTCATGTGGGCAGCTCAGATAAGTAAGTTACTGTATTTGTGGCAATTCCAGAAAGATGACGAACGTCTTGTCGTGATCCACGGTTTGGGTTTGGATTCTTGTTGCTCGTTTCGCAGCGCCTAGAGTGTTGATGGTGAAGATATTAATATCCCGAGCGCCGTATAGAACTTTGTTAATTTCATGTCGACTAATTGATAATTTCCAAGTTGTTTTTGCTGGTTTGTTTATAAGTTGTACTTTTATTTTTATTTTTGCATGCAGTGGTTGCAAAACATAAATTTGAGTAGAATTTAATCCATGGTGGGATCAGGGATGGGATATAATAATGTGGATGTTATTCAATTTGCGTACTCGGCACGTACTTGAGCTGGATCTAGAAGGCTGTCATTTCCCACAAATTATACAATCCTGAATAAATAAATCCTAATCTATATGCTGGCAGTGGCAGTCAAACACAAATATGCGTGCGTGGGGATGGTTGCCGAGTCTTATAATTTGAATTATTAACCAAATCATATCCCATATGAATCTTAAAATTCATTTTTAAAGACATGCACGGGAGTTACCAATTACCTTTATTACCACGTATATGAATCACAAACCATCAAATTAACTTTGAGTTCGATCCAAATACTTGGATCCCGTGGAGAAGGAATTGACATGAGAAACTACTTTTTTCTATTAAAAAAAAAGAAGAAGAAAAAAAGACTGATAATCATGCATGTCATGGAGTGTCTACGTTGAATGTTTAGAAGTTAATTTTCTCTTTTTTTTTTCTCTCTCTCCCTCTCTCTTTCTCTTTTTTAAAAAATATCAATCAAATCAAATAGTAACTACTAGAGGAAGACAAGTTTTGTTGACATATAGAAAGGTTGTTGGAAACAAGATTGTTTGCGTAAATAATCACGTCCTTCTCACAGCGACCAAACAGATTGGAGAACTACCAGACGAAGCTTTCCGGAGAAATTGAAGACACAACACCTAGTTAACAAGACCTTGACAATATTTTTTGGTTTTCTCGAGCTCGGCTATAATAAAAGATTAGCATCTCGTTGATCACGTTTTTCTCTTTAAACAGCTAATTACGAGTACTGATCATAAGTTCTTGTGCATATAGATATTTAATATTTGGAACAAAAAATATGCCGTTAGCTGATTCATTTATTATTATCCAAGAGGGTTGTAATGCAAAATGATAGAAAATGCTCTTTATCTTCTTCGTCTGGGGACAAAGGCAATTTCTACCATTTTGGAAAATCCCCTCTTCACAACTGCGAGTCACTTATGTTTTTAGTAAGAAATTTTGTTGCGATGAGATTTTTAAAGACGACCACTCGGAGGAACTTTTGTATGAATTTCATTATAAAATATTTTCAAAAAAACCATTTTTTAATGGAGATCATTAATGTTTTTAGCTACTATATTACAATTTCTACTACTCAACATCACTGCATAGTTATATTTTTTGAACAATGCCAATCAGCAAAAATGTCGTCGCCAGCAGTGACTATGGCGGCGTCGGTGTTCGCGAGTGGTATGGGTAGATAGTTGACCATGAGGCGATCATGGTGGTACCAATTTTGTGGCCGAGGGCAAGCTGGCGGCGACGCTAGGGTAAAAATCATCAAAATTGTGGGAAATCTCTAGAAAATAGTTGGGTGAAGCTATGACCGGCATAGACGGTTCAGGTCTTGTTACGTGGCACGATCTAAATGTTCAACAACTCGTGGTCTAGTGGGGTCACTTATGGATATATACAATATACATATGAATAGAAAGATCAGATTGAAACGGTCGAAAGTTAAAATTAATTTCAGTCTTAAAAGTGTTAATATATGCATAAATTGAAGCAAAAAGGCTAAATGAGTCTCGAAGCCTCAACTCAATTGAGTGAAACCTACGACTCAACCAAACTAGGCCCACATAAGTACAATCTATTGATTCAAAATCCCTATAATGTATGAAAATGAGATACAATAAAAATCCCAAATAAATACTAAACACGACAACGACCCATAAATAGGAGGCTCATAAACTTAAGCTGAGAAATAATGTTTTTCATTTCGATGATGTGCTTCTCGAGTGCCAATGAGCTTCATTAATGACAATTTTGTCATGAGGGCATTAACTAATGATTAATTTGAAGTCTCAAATTATTAATCAATAACATTCATATAATCCTTAATAGACTCATATTCATAAATTGACCCACAAATACTAGTTATAATGCGAGACATTCCCAACGTTCATACAATTTTTTTTTGTTTTGAGTGCTGGATTCAATAGAAATAAGAGATCCATCGTTATGAAGGAGATAGTTAATGTCCATGTACCTCAAATAAAGAATAACTTTCTTCATTCATTCCTTATAATTATGATCACCACTTAAATAGGAAATCTTAAATTTATGATAAAAAATTAACAAAGATGAAACAACAACAATAAACATGTAATCATGCTTACTATTACAAATATTAAGGCATATTATATATCATAACCACAATTGTATGCTTAACAATACAAATATGCTAAAATAGATTAATATATCATTAAAATCTGCCTGGGGGCAAAATTTTTAACACAGAATAGATTTATGTACCACTTCAACGATAAAATTAGAAAAATATTAAATATTTCTCAATGTTTCGGGGTTAATTAATAAACATAAATATTTTCTATTTCACAATAATTAGACGTAATAATCAAAATAACCTTTATGTTGGGAAAAACTATTATAATCACGATGTTTAACTGAAATTTAATATATTAAATTTCATATGTGATCTATGTATTCACTTTGTGTATTTCATCTTAATTAAATATGATGTTGCTGCTCTTCAATTAATTTAAAGTACCCTGATCACTT
Organism: Piper longum; assembly: GCA_032619315.1. Taxonomy (NCBI): domain Eukaryota; kingdom Viridiplantae; phylum Streptophyta; class Magnoliopsida; order Piperales; family Piperaceae; genus Piper; species Piper longum. Next base: position 50,115 of record JAVDBV010059716.1, read on the forward strand.
AATATCAAACATGTTTAACCTTACAGTATTTTCAAATATTTCATGTCATAGTGTTTCACATACATAAAGATATAAATAATTCAAAATTTGTATATAAACACCAAATCACATGAACATTTAATCACATAAACAATAAAAAAAAGTTCATAATTAGATTCGAATGGACTTGCACATCGTATAGGTAACTTGGGCATTATTTGAACACTATAAATAATTCATTGATAGATAAATTTTATTATCCATACATAATTAAAGATGTGTATAGATAATTATAAGAACAAAAAATAATTTGGTCAATATTCTTATCCATTTAAATTAATCGGACAAGGTACAATGTAATTGGACGACACATAAAGTAGATCTGTCCATCTATTCTCTCTACAAACTTTCCGTACTGTCTATTTACATGCGGCTACTGGAGGTCCGAGTCAAAAGTATTAAAGCCGAGTAAAATAACCCATAAATAAGTAAGAACAGCGGCTTTCAAGGCATGACTAAAATTTGGGCCTTAAATAAAGTGACAGGTGCATTCTAGTTGAGGCCGACGGGATAAATATTGGCTAAGTTTAAAGAATTGGCTCCTACACAGTATATGGGCTTCAAGTAATTGTGTTAATAAGAAGAAAAGCCCATAATAGAAGCCCAATCACCTGATGATCATCATCATCATCACGAACAAGAACGGCAACAGCTGGCAAAGAAAGCCTGATTTGGTAACTATCATAACTGGTTGTATTGGGAAAACTATCCCATCGTCACCATTAATTTGGAGCGAAGTGCTGCATCCCATGCCATCACGGTGCAGTTCAATCTCCATACACCCCTGAACCTTAGGCATACAGTAAATCAAATGGGTTGGGTGTAGCGCATACAAACGTTGTGACCAAAAAGAGATTGCTTTGCAGCAATTTACGCCGGCGATGCAAAGCGCCGCCGGGAGCAACCCCGCTTATTATTATTATTATTATTATTATTATTATTACTATTATTATTATTATTATTATTATTATTACTATTATTATTATTATTATTATTATTATTATTATGCAACTACTTTGGAATATAAAGATTACAGTGACAATATGCATCATCAGTGGCAAACAAAATAAAAAAAAAAACATATACCACAATTGGAGAAAAAAAATTTTACGGATGAAATGCTCCGATACCAAATATAAATCATTCAATATATAATATTTGCAATAACCAAATCATATCTCCTGATAACTTTTACAAACACTTTTAAAATTTTCTAATCTCTTGCACTTTTAAAGTGATGAAAGATAAAGACTCATTAGGGGCTCAAAAAATACTTTATATTTAATTTTTCATATCAAGAAATTACAAAATAACCACTCAATAATAATTATCCTTAACTATACCACTAATAAATATACTTAAATAATAATATATAAACCATATATGGTGAAGACCACATTAAGTTGAATAAAAATTCAACGCATGCTACTTAATAGGTGGTCCAAACTTGCCAAGTGTTTCATTAATTTTAATTGAATGAATTAGTATTTTGTTTGCAATTTTTGTTCATTTTATATGTATATGCCTAATCAATCTAGACAAAAGTACTTTTATTATCTAATTATTTGCATAATTTAACAAGAAGATGTACACTTAAGGATGATGTAGAGGTGAAACATTTCTTTCTCTAACCATGGTTGCATGAATCGGAATCGGTTTTCCACTGAATCGGAATCAGAATCGGTCTGAATTGGTCAAAAATTTGTTTTTTTGAATCACTCAGGAATCGGTCTGAATCGGAATCGGAATCAGAATCGGAATCGGTCCGAATCGGTTATATAAAAATATATATTGACAATTTATAACATAAATATATAAAAATCATATATTGATGTTATTTTGATATTATTATGTGTATTATAGTTTATTATATTTTTAATATTTTTTGTTTTTTTTAAAATTATTTAGAATTAATTATTATTTTATATTCGAGTCGGACTCAAGTCAATTTTTAATTATGAGAATGTCACCCCTCTCCCTCACCTCCACCCGTTCACCGCCGCCGCCCTTCCCGGCC